>LNAC01000641.1:47099-60592 GCA_002007465.1 Ailurus styani | reverse complement strand
GCAGCCGGCGGGGGCGGGGCCGGCGGGGGCGTGTTCGCTTGGGGCGCGGCCCCAGTAAGGCGGTGGCGGCGTCTGTCGCCGCGGACGCCCAGGCGCAGATCCCGAGGAGCCACCCGATTCGGCTCTACGTGAGTCGGAAGCCAGCGTTTTGAAGCCGGCCGAGATGGGGCCGGGTTGAGCCGCCCGCCGCCGGACAAGCAGCGCGGCCAAGGATGGAGGGGCCGGCGGAGCTCAGCCCCGAAGCCGTGCTGCGCTTCCTCTCGGAGCGCGGGGGTCGGGCGCGGCACGCCGAGCTGGTGCAGCACTTCAGGGGTGCACTGGGCGGCGAGCCCGAGCAGCGTACCCGCGCCCGCGCCCTTTTCAAGGAGCTGGTCAATGCTGTAGCCACGGTGCGCACCGACCCTGCCGACGGTTCCAAGTACGTGCACCTAAAGAAGAGGTTCTTGGAGGGGGCCCCGCCGTCTGAAGCCGTGCCCCCAAGCGACCTGCCCAGCATCTCGGTGACTGCAGAGCTCGAGTCCAGCAGCTGCTTCCCGGGGGCGCCCGAAGGCCTGGTGGAGACGCGGGACGGCGGCCTGTGCCCAGAGGCGGCATTCCCCGAGGCGTCCCCGAGTCCTGGTTGCGAGCCGAGCGATGGGGAGCCCCCGGCCGCAGCGCTTGGGCAGCCAAACCCGGCCGGCGAGAGCCGGAATGGGCCGCCCCTGAACGGCTGGGCCCGGAGGAAAAACTCGCGGCGAGACGTGCAGCCTCCCCCCCGGGGACCGGTCTCCGGGTCCAGCGAGGACCTAGCGCCCCCACCCCACGGCTGCGGGGAAACGGACTCGGGCAGCTCCCCCGGGGGGGTGACCACCCCAAGGTCTACCCGACAAAACTTCCGGGACTTTGTGATGGGCAGCTCCCCGCAGCTGAAGAGGAGCATTTGTCCAGGGGTGAGCAGCCCGGGGAGCTCTTCTGGGGGAGTAGGCGGCAAAAGTGGGGGCGACTCGGACAGCGCATCAGTTGCTTCATCGTCGGCAGAGGAGGAGAGCAGCGGCGGGGGTTCGGTGACGCTGGACCCTCTAGAACACGCCTGGATGCTCTCAGCCTCTGATGGCAAGTGGGACAGCCTGGAAGGGTTGCTCACCTGCGAGCCTGGCCTGCTCGCCAAGCGAGACTTCATCACCGGCTTCACCTGCCTGCACTGGGCCGCCAAGCATGGCAGGCAGGAGCTCTTGGCCATGCTGGTCAACTTCGCTAACAAACACCAGCTGCCAGTGAACATCAACGCCCGGACAAGCGGAGGCTACACTGCCCTGCATTTAGCTGCCATGCACGGGCACGTGGAGGTGGTGAAGTTGCTGGTGGGGGCTTACGATGCAGACGTGGACATCAGGGACTACAGTGGGAAAAAGGCCTCTCAGTACCTGAGTCAGAGCATCGCGGAGGAAATCAAGAACCTGGTGGGAGCCCTGGACGACAACGATGGAGAGAGTGCCACTGGCAGCGGGGGTGGGCGCTGGAGGCTTTCAAAGGTGCTCCCTTCACACCTCATCACCTACAAACTCTCACACGTCCTGGAGGATGGAGGGGATCATCACCATCATCACCACCACCACTTGATGGAGGGATGGGCTGGAGTCAAAGCTAAGGATCCAGGTCGCAAGGCCCCCGGCAGCTCTAGTGGACGAATAAAACCCAGACTCAACAAAATCCGCTTCCGGACCCAGATCATCCACACTACACCCTCTTTCAGAGACCCTGAGCAGCCACTGGAGGAAGGGGAGGAGGAAGAGGAGGAAAGGGCTCTTAAAGGCCACTCATCTTCATTCAAGTTGAGGCCGAAGTCGAATGTATTTGGGTAAAAATAATTTCTTTTAGAAAATTCTAGGTTTATTGGTCTTCAGGAATAGAATACACAGTGTAGGCAGGGAAGTGAGACCAGAAAAAAGGCTAAATTCTGCATTGTTACTTGGGGAGTTGGAATGGGTGGGAGGAATTCCCCCTAGCATTCTGGGTGAAGTAGGTTTCCAAGAGATTTCATCAAACCTTGCCCTAGGCCTCTTTTCCCTGTGCTACCCCTCTACCCTGGAGTCCCCGTTTCTGAGGACTGGAAATGTATTTAAATTGAGTGTACAGAATTGATGATTGAGGATTCCTTTGATTTTACCATTACTGGATGCCATGCAAAATAAGGAATATTGCACTTCTATATTTCTGTTTTTAAAAGTGGTTACTCTTCCAAGAGCAACAAGGAGTGCAAGTTATAATGAAATTACAAGTGTAAACAAAACTACATACTGCCTTGGGTTTTTGTTTTTTACTAATTACCTTTTAAAATACTACTGAAGGTCAGGTCAAAGTTGAAAAGTGAAAATGCTATTTAGAGAATAATGTGAATAAAAATGGTATCCTGTTTGTATTATAACTAGTGCTCAACTATTTAAAAAAAAAGCAATTTTAACTTTAAACACTGAACTAAAGAATTAGGCAACATTCATTTTTGAGGTAATCTATAGTGTGGTTTCCTCTTAACTCTAGTATCACTACTCAGTGTTAAGGTACATTATTAATAACTACACTAGTTTTTTTTTTATTTAAAGAGAACACTTAACAACCTATGGTACTTTTAAGTAAAACATTGCCTTTGGTTCTGAGTCTCACTAATTTGTTTTGCTATTCTAAAAGTTAAATTTGCCAGTTTTAATTCTAGGGATCATATAACCATTGGGTCTATTTGACATGACCCTATTTGGTGGTACTAAGAAGTGAATTGCCTACAGAAGCTGTTTCTGATTTAGATGACTAGCAAAAATTGGCATAAATGTTAGTGAGCTTATGCTTCTGTGGAGTAATTATTAAATCAATGATTCTCACATAAGGTACACTTTTTATTAATAAAGTACACTCATAGTCTGTGCTTTGTAGCAATGTTTGCAAATGTTTGCAATACTAAAAACTTTCAATTTTCCAATTTTCCTTGAATTTGTTAAGAGACGTACAGTGAAGTTATTGAAAGACTGGATAGTAAATCTACCCAGTTAAAAATAGCACTTTATAAAAGGGAAAAGAGGTGGGACTATTTCTTTATTTAAATGCTGCTGGCTATTGAATTTTTTTGTATATAAGTGAAAAATACCTTTCATTATGATTACAGTTACATGTAGTTCTTAATCACATTTCATTCAAATTTGTTCGAGAAAATGTCTATATAATTATTATAAAATTTAACTCACAAGCATATTAAATCGATTTGTAACAAGATTCAAAACAATGTTGTGGGAGACTAATTCTCAGAAGTCCTTCTGCCTTAGTGTTTTTGGTCTCCTAACTGCTGAAACGTAAGTACCTGGAGCCCATAGAGGTTAAGGAGTGAGTAAACAGCTTGCAGAGTGACTGAACCAGTATATAAATGGCACAGAACTGCAGTTTAGAGAGTTCTTAGATCTTTACTTTCCCAAGTTGGAGAAATTTGTACCAAGTTTGTCACACCTTTCTAGATAGCAATTGTGTTTGTTTAAAGACATATCAGAAATATTCACATAACATATATAAACTATTATCCGTTTGTGTGGCTTTTTGTTTTAGGATTATGGAAGTGGACTATGTACATTTGGGAAGCACTTTTATCCATACATATGGGTAAAAGCAGTCTAATTTTGTATAACTAGAGGTTCCTTGAAGGTGAAAAGCAGTCATTTGTTTGAAATCATATACACATTATCTGTATCTAGTGCAGAGCAAGCTATATAACTTCTCGCCAAGGAATCTTACATTTAAGTGAACTATAAAAAGTAGATACTTCAGAACCATCTAAATGTTCTATTGAAGTCAGTATTAATCTCAAAACGTGTATTAGTAACTAATTGCACAAAATCTATAATCTCCTGGCTCTTTAGAGATTGAGTCAGTACTTCATTTAACCTGCTTTTCACACTAAAGATTTTAACTTTTCCAATAAAATCTAACTTTAAATTTTCAAAAACCATTCCTGAGGGTAACTACTTCTGGCATTCCTTGTGATGATGTGCTTGTGTGCAATAAGCATTGCATTTTCAGCTACTTAAACTCTACATTCCTCTTATTTTTTAGTTTCCAAATTGAGATTATTAAAAGCAAATGATATGTGTAATTTGATTTTGTGGAGTTGTGTTTGCCATTAATGGAAATATGTATGTTAATTACTTAGATGTTTATTGATATGCAACTGTGTGGTATAGACAACCCAAGTATGTCCATGTGTTTCTTATAGGTACACTTGAAACTAGTGAATGTTTGGTCACAATTCTCTTCACTTTTATGGTATGTTAAATGCAGCTAGTTTATAGAACTTGAAAATCTGGTACTATTTTATTCATGACTGAAATCTTGGAAGTCCAGGATGCCTTGTCTCTTATTTTTTAAATGAGTGAAACTTTGGGAGTTTATAGAGTGTATAATTTGTAAAAGTTTGTTTTGTCAAAATAAAAGGTTCACACTACATTTTTTCTCTGAATTGTCTAAATCACTGTAGTCCTTTATACTTACCTGTGCAGTGCTTTTCGAAGTTTCAATTTATTTGATCCCTTTCCTGTCCCTTAAAGTTGTTAAGGGAATGAAGGTTGATGGCTCTTCAGGGTTACGAAGTAAATGGCAGCTAGCAAGATTTTAAGATTCAGTGCTTTTCTGCAGTATTTTCTGCACTTCAAATTGCCAAAATTGGGCAAAACTGCTGTAGTTTGCCTTCAGTGATGGAGGAATCAACTTGGACAGAAGGGGTAGTACCTTCGCCACTACATTTGGGAAAAAAAAGTATAGTACATGCACACACCAGCTAACCTGAACCCTTCCTACCTCATCAAATAAATATTTTAATGTCTATTTTAACAAAATTCACCTCTATTCAGATGGCAAAAGGATATGTGGGAAGACTCGATGCACTTGTCTGCCATCACTCTCCTGGGAAGACCCAAATATCATTGCTGCTGGGGATTTTTGTTGTCACTCTTGCTTTATGATGACTTATAAAGTATTTTTCCATATACTTGAAGGACTAAGTAAGTCTAGTTTCTGTTTCTAGAATGACTTCTTTCTTGAGAAGTATGTATCGTAGAAGGATTCATTGAACAGCCCACTTGAAGATCTTAATAATTAATCCTAGTGAAAAACTATATTTTGCTAAATAAATAGCGGTTAATTTGGAGTTTACTGGAAGTTAATCCTAAAAAAATAAATACTCTGGGAATTTACTGCAAACCATTTTTCCTTCAGTGATGAGTCAAATTTTCATGAATAACATTAGAAGTTAAGGTGGAAAATGACACTTTATGAACTCATTTTTCAAGATTCAACAGTAGAGTTGTTTGTGTCATATCCGATTATTTTCCTCTGAAGAATATCACTTTTATGTTATACTTTTTTCTCCTTAATCTTCTCTTTAAAACTCAGTTTCATCTTAGGAGTGGCTTCCCCATTCAGTTAAAAAATTGTCTCTTTTTCCACATTTATGGTGAGGAATATGGGACAAGTACCCACCCTCACACAATGCCTGGTGTGTTGAAGATAGTAAGTGGTGTTTTTTTTTCCAGTGGAAAACACTAAAATATTTCATAGTGTCACATCATATGGATAATTTCAATGACACACATTTATGCCAAATGTATTTTTCATAGGATCTGGCTCCTAACTGCTAGCCAACCGCTTCATTTACAGACCAGCCAAAAGAACAATCTTTCAACCCAGGAGGTAAAATCAGCTTTAATAGGATTTTACTTTGTGAACAACTTAAAAGATTTTCATGAGTGAATTTGATTATAAGAAAGTTTTACCTTAAGAGTTGATTCAAGTATGTATCCCTAGGAGAATCTCCTTTTTTTTTTTTTAATTTTATTTTTATTCTTTGTCCAAAGGGTACAGGTCTGTGAATCATCAGGCTTACATCTTTCACAGCATTCACCAAAGCACAAACCCTCCCCAATGTCCATAACCCATCAGGGTGGGGGGTCGTGGGGGGTAGGTAGGAGAATCTCCTTTAATTGACTTTAAATATTCTAAGTATTATCATGTATACAAATGACTACTTTGTGTAACCCCAAAAAGCAAAAGAATAGAAAGGTGAAGTTTGGTTTAGCTTAGAGAACTTACTAATAATCACTTTAACCATGCCATGGACTGTCTCAGGAGGCATAACACAGCCCTTGGAAATAATTGATCAGAGGTTATAGGAGCACCTGAGAAGTTAAAATAGATCTAAAACACCTTTGTGACTGATTCTGTCTTGGTAAACACTGCTCTAGACCATATCCATTCTGACCAAAGGTTTAGCTAAAACTGACCTGACCTTGAATGAAGTTACCCAGTGAAGTAGTAGTATATAATTTTTTTAGCCCAAATTTATGCTGTTCTTGATGAAAGAACCTGGAAGCATGTGGTAGAATACTCTTCTGGGTCTCTCAGAAGTTTCGAATTCCTGAGATTTGTTGAGAAGTTTCCAATATTGGTAAATGTGATCCTTGAGTTTTGTCTTAGTGCAGCCAGGCTGCTATAACAGAATACCAACAACAGAAATTTTTCACAGTTATGGAGGCTGGGAAGTTCAAGACCAAGGTTCTGGCAGAATCTGGGTCTGGTTAGAATCTGCTTCCTGCTTCATAGACAGTAGTCTATTCCCTGTGTCCTCACATGACAGAAGAGCAAAGGAGCTCTCTGGGGTCTCTTTCACAGGGGCACTAATTCCATTCATGAGAGCTCTATCTTCATAACCTAATCACTTTCGAAAGGCCTTTCCTCCTAATACCCCCATATTGGGGATTAGGTTTCAACATATGAATTTGGAGAAGACACAAACATTCAGTCCATAACAGTATGTATTCAAGAGGCAATGGTTTGGTTGTGGTCATCAGTTCAATCCTATGGCTGCCTGCTGAGTCTGCACTGAGATTCTATACTTAGTGAAGGGTTTTCTTTGGCTGTATGAAAACAGTTAATACTTCCAGGAAGCTTACTGTGCATGCCAGGCAAGGTTTTGAGCACTTTATAAAAAGTAAGCTGTTTAATTCTCCCAGCTTCATCCCCCTTAGATTCTAGGATATCCATATTATTGATGGGAAATTGAGGTGCAGAAACTGGCTATTTGTCCAAGTTCACAAAGCTAGTTAGTAGTAAAACCTGGCCTTAACCTCAGGCAACTTGGTTCTTGGGTTTGTAGTAAGCACTAGACTATGCCATTTCTCTGGGAACATAAGTTATAGTCAATTAGCCATAAGCTTACAAGTCTACCACAAGGTGATGTAGAAATGATGGAGAAAATTCACAGTCCCTGTATAAGAGATGAAACAAAAACTATAGGCAAGCACTGATGATTGAGGTAAATACTGATTTTAATACTTTATTGCTGCACAGGAATAAGATTAAAACTAGATTTTTAGGTGTTAAGTTTTTTTCTATCTCGCCTAGGATAAAATTCATTTGCGCTGAGAAAGATCATTTTCTTAGCTCAGAATGATAGAGTTGCTAAAATGCATAGGGTATGGTTATGTTTCTTTTTTCAGGTTCACCTCTCCTCTCCCCAGCCTCCCCTCCCACTTTGAGCACTAAGCTTTAATGGAAGACTTGCTGCTTCCACACAATCATAAGATTAAACGTCATCCTGGAAGAAAATCAGCAATGCATTATCCATTTTCCTTGCCACAAATTTACCAATTTTTAACCCAATTATTCTGAGTTTTGATAACTCATTTTGGAATACTCATAAACTTCCCTTTGCTATATTACAAAGGGTGATATTTATATGTTTTAAAGAACAGAATCTTTAAGGATATGTGCCCCTTGTTTGTAAACTGCTCTTAAATATGAGTCACCTCCTACAACTTTAACACCCAATTAACTATATATGTACTTCAAATGAATAAAAATGCCTTGCTTTATTAACTATTTTTATATAAAAAATGTATGTTCATGGTTTTAAATAAATGACAGGATAGAATCAGGGGAAAAAGTAAAAACTACTCATTTCACCCCATTTACATTCCCCAGTGTAACTCCAACTTAATGGTTCGTTCTGTATTTTTGGGTATTAGACTTTAATTTAGGCTATCCTCTCTCCTGGGTCTAAAATACTTCATTCAGTTTTTACTGGGTTACACCTAATACAGATATTGAAAAGGTGGGAAAAAAGCAAGTATTTAGATTCTCACCTAAGGACACCTTAACTCTTAGGCTTCAGAGATGAGAGTAGGACTTGTTACAGTTTGGGTACTACAAAAAGCTTCACTAAGATGCTTGTTCAATCTCCATGTGCCCACTGCCAGTCCGTGGCACCCTTTCCAGAGGGAGATTTGCAAAGGAACCTCTGACTATGCCATTCCCCAGCTTTGGACTGACAAGGTTTTCACAGTCTCCTGGAGTCCACTTTCTTCTTTCTGGCCTCATCTCTTGCCACTCCCCTCCCTGCCTTCCACCTCACCATGATATATGCTTTCAATCCACCTTGATATTTCATGACCATTTCTTCACTCTCCTAGACTTTCCTTCAGATATCCTTCTGAAGCCATCTGCAAGTTGCCTGGGGAAAGTTACTTGAGGTCTGCTCTTCTTTTCCTTCCTGGTGTGTGTGTGTTTGGGGGGGGGGTAATTAATGAGTATAGTCTAGACATATGTAATTCTTATGCTGACTGGTCAGATTTACTCTCTCCTTGTGTCCTTATGTCTCCTTGCATACATCTCTAGCTTTTGGGTATACACAGAAAATCTATTCAGATTTAGGCTGCATTGAAATTAAGCTCTTACCTAATTATGAAGTGATATTTTGGTAAGCAAATGAATAAAGGAGTATTTAAGGGAAACATTGGTAGGTAAAGACTGTAAACCACCACCATGTGCCTTTCATTCGAGGTGAATACTACCATTAGTATAGGATATTGAGGAGAGAATTCCTGAACTGAGTGGGAAGTTGGACAGGATAAACTTTGAGGTCATTTTAACCAGAAAAAATCTGTGATATAGATACTTATTCCATGTCCCAGCCTAACTGCAGGTATTCATTAACTCTGGGACCTATGCTGAAGCAGGAATTCGTCAGCCTAGTTTGAGTTTATAAATGGAAATGAATGCACTTATCTTATAATTGAGACTTTTCATCAGTTCATGTTATTGAATGAAACTAGGTCAATTACTCAAATCAAACTAGAAATATAGTAAACTTAAAGATGGTGATAAGAAATTATACAAAAACAATACAGTAACTTTACAGTAACAATTTGAGAACTAAAATAGATAATGTTTTAAGGGAAAAAGACTTAAAAATAGAAAATCTTTTTTTAAGGTTTTACTTATATATTTTGAGAGAGAGCATGAGCAGGGGGAGGGGCAGAGGGAGAAGGGGAAGCAGGCTCCCCATTGAGCAGGGAGCCCAATTTGGGGCTCAATTTGGGGCTTAATCCCAGGATCCTGAGACTATGACCTGGGCTGGAGGCAGACACTTAACCAACTGAGCCACCTAAGCACCCCCCCCCAAATAAAAAAATCTTTAAAAACCAAATAACCATTCAAGAAATTGAGTTGTTGGGGCACCTGAGTGGCTGAATAGAGTTGAAGATACCTATACCCTTTAAGCCAACCATTCCACTTCTCAATACATACCCTACTCAGGAGGTACCCTTATTTTTTGTTTAAGATTTATTCATTTATTTGAGAGGGGAGGGGAGACGCTAAAGCACAGGGAGGGGCAGAGGGAGAGTCTTAAGCATGGAGTGGGGCTTGATCTCAGGATCCTGAGATCAGGACCTGAGCCAAAACTAAGAGTTGGAAGTTTAACGGACTGCACGACAAGGTACCCCAGTGGATAGTCTTTATACCTAAAAGCAACAGCATCACTTTGGAGCTTATTAGAAGTCCAGAATCTCAGGCTCCACCCATACTTCCTAAATCAGAATTTGCATTTCAACAAGATCCCAGGAATTAGCTTGCTTTGGCTCTAGGGAACTCAAGCAAGGGCAAGTGCATGTTTGTTGCAACACTGTTTCTAATAACAACCAAAAGGGGGGCCCCTGGGTGGCTCGGTTGGTTAAGCATCTGCCTTCGGATCCTGGGGTCCTGGGATTGAGTCCTGCATCGGGCTCCCTGCTCTTCAGAGAGTGTGCTTCTCCCTCTGCCCCTCCTCCCACTCATCCTCTCTCTCTCTCTCTCTTTTCAGATTTTATTTAATTATTTTTACAGGGGGAGAGACGGCAAGAGAGGGAACACAAGCAGGGGGGAGTGGGAGAGGGAGAAACAGGCCTCCCGCCCAGCTGGGAGCGCGATGTGGATCTCTATCCCAGGACCCTGGGATCATGACCTGAGCTGAAGACAGACTTAAGGACTGAGCCACTCAGGCGCCCCCCACTTGTTCTCTCTCTCTCTCTCTCTCTCTCTCTCTCTCTCTCTCTCTCTCTCTCTCCCTTTCTCAAATAAATAAATAAAATCTTTAAAGCAAACAAAGACAAAAAGGGGAACAACCAAATTTCCAACACAAGGAGAACAGATACATTGCAGTACTACCATATGGTGACATACTATAAAGCAGTTAAAAATAAATGCAGTAAAGCCATATATATCAACATGGATTAAATTCAAAATTATAGTGTTAAGTGAAAAAGGAAAGCAAATTGCAGACTGAAGTGTAGAGTATGATACAGTTTATATGATTTGAACATAAAATAATACTCTGTTTCATTTGGGAATACAAACATATGCAGCGGAAAAAAAAAAGGCATGGGGTGATATATACTAAATGTAATATGGTTGTTACCTTTGCAGGGGAAGGAGAGTGAAGTGGAGAAATAATTGTATCTGTGGTGTTCTGTTTCTTTAAAAAAGATCAGAATCAAACATAGCAAGATGTTTAAATATGGTACAGCTGGGCGATGGGTTTATATTTGTTTACCATTTTTTATATGTTTGAAGTACTGCACACGGGGGAAAAAAGTACAAAAAAAACCCCCAAACAAACAAAAGGAAAGGCATACTTTTGTCTCCTTTCATAACTTTACCATTCTTCCTTGTTTCACTATTTATCTGAACGTATTCACAGTAAAATCTAAATGTAAAATATAGTCGCTAAGAAGGCTACAGCATCAAGCTGTTAACAGATGAGGCAGGATTAAACTAAAGAGGCAAATACCAAGGACATCAGCTAGTGGATGCTAAATAGAGGCTGATTTGCACACTGATCCCACAACTCCATCCCAACCCCCTGCCTGTGCCTCACTCTGGAAACTGGCATATTTCAGATTTGCATCTCTACGTCTTAGACCCTCAAATTTGAGAGTTTTTATTTAGATTGGCTTCCATCAAGTTACTGCTGTGTAGATTAGGAAGGTCAAGGTGAGATGCAAGCTCTTCTGTCTCTGTCATTGCACAGGCAAGCTGGGGATGCAGACCTTTCCTGGGAGTACAGCCCTAGCTTGGTCCTTAGAGTCATCACAGTCTAGAACAGTGTCCAGGCATCCAATTTGCTGGTGTGGACTGGGACTAGGACAGTGGGGACCTAGATCCATAGTTGAGGCAGTGACTTAAAAATTTTTTTGTAGAAGTATATGAAATACTCCACAGATTAATTTTGACTGTCTTTGTATGTTACATAAATGGAATCATATAGTATATACTCCTTGTGTCTGACTTTTTACTGAATGGGGCTTGTAAGATCCATCTGTATTATTGGTTGCCGACTGGTTGTTTATTCTCATTGCTATATAGTTGTGTGACTATAACACAATTTATGTTTTTATGTCAATTCAGTAGTTTCTTTTTAGGGCTATAATGAGTGTGCTGTGACTATCCTAATGACAGGCTTTTGGTGAGCAGATCCTGGGTGGCAGGGTATGCATAGCTTTTTAACTCTGGTCCATCCGGGACAGTGACTTCTTGAAACAGAGGTGGGAGCTCTAGTGGTCCTTTTCTGTGGTGGTATTTTGGGAGGGTCTTAGAAGCTCAGCCTACAGCCTTCTCTCTAACACAAAGATGTTCCAAGACACCTAAGAGACTGCAGTAAATACCCCTTTCCTGATTTCTGTTACAAACAACTGATCATGAGCCTTTAAAGAATATATTTCCTGTTATTCCCGTTATAGCCACATTTAGTTTACTAAGGTAAGCCTCTCTCCTTTATATGCTTACTTACATTCTCATGTTTTCCATGTGGACATATTTTTCTGCCCCCAAAGCTGTCTGCTTGTTTTCTATTTTTAAAAATCTATCCAAGGCGCCTGGGTGGCTCAGTGGGTTAAAGCCGCTGCCTTCGGCTCAGGTCATGATCCCAGGGTCCTGGGATCGAGGCCCGCATCGGGCTCTCTGCTCCGCGGGGAGCCTGCTTCCTCCTCTCTCCTCTCTCTCTACCTGCCTCTTTGCCTACTTGTAATCTCTCTCTCTGTGTCAAATGAATAAATAAAATCTTTAAAAAAAAAAAAAAAAAAATCTATCCACATTTCATTTCAAGGCATTTCACCAATATGATGACATGCTACCTTTACAAATGGCAGATTTTGTTAATCTTACAAAAGTACTTAAGTCGTTCTGGTTGTTATCCCTTTTCTTCTTGAAGAATCTCATGTTTTTGGCAAGCAAGCTGGCAATCATTTAATTGTAAGTGTCTGACTAAACATAAAATACTTTTGAATGGGACAAATACTACTGAATAGCCACCAGCAAGTACAAATGTTACTTGGCCTAAAGTAGTTTTTTTGATAAACTATATTGATTTTTCATTTTTCTGGACCTTATTTTCACAAACTTGAAAAATGATAAATCTCTACCTAATATAAAAATTAGCTTTATATATATATGTATATACTTATGTGTGTGTATATATATATACTAAATTGAGAATTGATTTTTAAATCTCAATACCATACATGATAGAAAGTTTCTAAGATTAAAAGCTTGAAAATTACATATTATAAATAGTCTAAGAGTGCTCGTTATTTGAACCTTAAATACACATGCTGCTATCATTGTCTGAACTGGCAGTTGACTTGCGGCAGGCGTAGGACGGCAGATATCACCTTGTCCAGCTCTTGGTGTTAAACATGGAGCAGCAGAGATAAGGCAAGAGTAATATTGTGGCTGAGCTAGGGTGTGGATCTAAGCCCATAGAGCCTCAGCTCACATCTTTTGCCTCCACTTAGACTATTTTCTACGGTTTGGATGAATTCTACCTTCTTGTAATAGGATATATTTTTTTGCCTTTTTTTTATTAATTTATTTTTATTATTATTATTTGCCCAGGGGTACAGGTCTGTGTATCATCAGGCTTACGCCTTTCACAGCATTCACCATAGCACAAACCCTCCCCAGTGTCCATAACCCAGCCACCCTATCCCTACCCTCCCACCCCCCAGTAACCCTCAGTTTGTTTTGTGAGATTAGGAGTCTCTTATGGTTTGTCTCCTTCCCCATCCCATCTTGTTTCCTTATTTTTCCCTCCCTACCCCCACAACCCCCCGCCCTGTCCCTCAAGTTCCTCATATCAGAGAGATCATATGATAATTGTCTTTCTCTGATTG
>LNAC01000641.1:0-46771 GCA_002007465.1 Ailurus styani | reverse complement strand
ATATATATATATATATATATATATATATATATATATACCACATCTTCTTTATCCATTCATCTGTTGATGGACATCTAGGTTCTTTCCATAGTTTGGCTATGGAAAGATTAATTAATCTTTTATTAATTAATTAATCCATTGCTGCTATAAATGTAATTGATTAATTAATTAATTAATCCATTGCTGCTATAAATGTAATAGGATATTTTGAAAAGAAATCTTGTTCATAGTCCCAAATCTTTTTGGAAAGTGAGGTAAGTGTATAGGTATCAATTCATAAGTTTAATGACAACATCTGTCATAACTTGCCAAATTCTTGATTTGGGAAACCCTAGTTGCAAATAGCATCCAAACTTAAGTTGTATGCTGGTTTGTGTCCTAAGTCCCTTCTCACTACTAATATGAAGTTTGAAAGTCCTGTGCTCTGGGAGAAATTACAAGTTCATTAAACCATTTCGTGATCATTGTTGTATAATAAAGAATGTTTCTGGTCTTTGTCTTGGCTTCCTGGCATGTAGTCTCTTAAATGTCTTGGAATTTCCTAAATGATAGGAGTGTTTTTGTTATGCCAATGAGGTGACCCATGATAGGTCCCTAGATAGCTTTTGGATGGGGGGCTGGTCACCAAACAAAAAGCCAACCATGTAATTAGAGGGTTGGGACTTCGAGTCACATCTTGCAGGAGGTGGGATGGGCCTGGAAATTGAGTTCAGTTATGTGGTGGATGATTTAATCAACTATGTCCATATAATGAAACCCCAATAGTAACACACCCTGATTCCACAGAGAGAAGGCACAGATAGAAACTATGCATTTGGGACCCTCCCAGATCCTTCCATCGTGTGTATCCTTTACAATAAACCTATACTCATAAAGTATAGCATTTTCCTGAGTTCTGTTAGCTGTTCTAGTGACGTATCAAACCCAAGGGGACCCTCGGAGACTTGTGGCTGCCATCTAAAGAGGGCAGCCTGTGGAGGACTCTGCCCTCAATGCGTGGGGCCTACACTGACTTTAGGCAGCTAGTGTTGGAATTGAATTACAGTGTACCCAGTTGGTGTCAGACCAGTTTTGGCAGAAACAATATCATATTATCTATTTAATACTTGATGTCCAAGATGAAATACACAATTATCATGTTTGATTGATTTCCCTTTGAGGGAAAGGGCTTTAAGATCTGATATGTTATCATAAATGTTGTTACTCCCTTTTTATTGTGCTCATGCTCTATGGAAAGGAATTTTGGAGAATTGTAGTAAGCAGGGTCCTGATGAGAAATAGAAGGCATGTTCAGCCGGAATTTTTAAAACGACTTTTGAATGAAGGAACTCTCAACAAAAATTCTCAGAATGTAAAGATTTGGTCAGAGGGAAGGATAAACTTTATTGCCATGCAGTTTACAAACTGGGGAGACATAGCCTCTGCTGCAAACCAAAAGTTCGCTCTGAAACTAGTCAGACTCATGTGCCAAGCTGCAAACTCCAGGAGCAGAGTGGCCAGCAGGACACAGCTCACCATTTCTGGTAGCAGTTTCAGGATGTGGCCACAGCCACTAAAGAGCACGATAAGATACGTTGCTGGGATCTTTCTGCAAATTTTGATGAATTTTGTGCAACCTTTTCATCTTGGTGCTGATTGCTTTTTCTTTTCCTTGTGGTTATTCAGCCTGATTATAATTTTCATTTTTTTCTCTTGACACGAAGGGACTTATCTTGTCTGTTAACTGTTGCTGTCTAATTATTAGGGTGTCTTGTTCTCAGAATAATTTTAAAAAGAATGGATAGGATTAAGAAACCAGCAGGCAAGCCTAAGGGAAGCTGTTAACACCCTCAAGCCTGAGATGTTACCAGCGCCTGCTGAGAGCTGGAGAAAGGGGCTATCTAGCAAGTCCTGTCATCCCAGAAGGACGCAGCCACTGCAGAACCACAGCCAAGAGCAAGGAGCGAGCCAGCCTCCCTCCTCTGTGCTTCTCAGCAGCTGAATGGAACTGAAGCAAAGTTAAACCCAGATGATCTGTCCCCCAGGTAGAGAATGAATCTGGGGATGAATGGATGATATCTAGCACAGAGAATGAGTGTAAGACTCAAAATAAGGGACTGGGAGATTCCATGACTGTCACAGATTGGTTGATTTTTAAAAAGTCAATGGATATTTGTTTTCTCCTGTAGCATGGAGTTGATACTATTTAATTCTGTTAAAAATCAAGTTTGTGCAACAGCTGGTATCATATGAATGCTATTACTCAAGAGAAATATGGATTAACTGGTAACTTCACTTGCAATTTATAACTAGTCATTTTCTTCAGGAAGCCTTTGATGAGTTGGCTACATTTATATGTTATATGCTCTCTGTTGCATTTTCCCCTACAATGTTGTAATTTAGTTTTTCTACCTGATTATTTTTCTTACTACATGGTGAGCTTTCTCTGGGCGTAGATTTTTCATATTCCTTTCTGAACACTCAGCACAAAAATGTGAGCAACCAATGAGAGACTCTAAGTTGAATAAACTTATTTGAAAAAGAATTAAACAAACTTTTTTTAAAAAAAGATTTTATTTATCCAGGGTGCCTGGGTAGTTCAGTTGGTTAAGCAACTGCCTTCAGCCCAGGTCATTACCCTGGAGTCCTGGGATCGAGCCCCACATAGAGCTCCCTACTCTGTGGGGGAGCCTGCTTCTCCCTCTTCCTCTGCCTGCCACTCCCTCTGCTTGTGCTCTCTCTCTCTGTGTCAAATAAATAAAATATTAAAAAAAAATAAAAGACTTTGTTTATCCATTCAACAAAGAGAGAGAGAGCACAAGCAGGGGGAGCCGCAGGCAGAGGGAGAAGCAGACTTCCCGCTGAGTAGGGAGCCTGATGCAGGACTCAATTCCAGGACCCTGGGATCATGACACCTGAACTGAAGGCAGACGCTTAACTGACTAAGCCACCCAGGTGTCCCTAAACAAAACTTTCATAAATAAAATATATAGTAATTGAGATTTAAAGTGGACAAACTTAATGGACAGCCTGCCTTATACCAGATCAGACATTTCAGAAGAAGAAGGAAAAAAAATCAACTGGAAGATATATTTGAAGAAATTATCTAGATGCAGCTCAGAGAGACAGATTTTTTTTAATGTAAAAAAGAAGGTAAGACACAGAGAGGATAGGATGAGACCTAACATTCATGAATATAGGATTCCAGTAGGAGATAAAGAAACAGTGATGGAACTTCCCCTAACTGATGAAAAATATCAATCACTGATCAGGAAGTCTAACAAATCACAAGCAGAATAAATGAGTAGAAACTGACACCTAGGTGTATTATACTTAGACTGAAGAACACCAAGTAGAGAACACTAAAATAATCCAGAGAGAAAGGCACATGATCTCCCCAAAATGGGCAGGTAGGCTGAGAGCTAATCTCTTAATACCAATAAGAGCAGTAAGAGCCACAAGGCCAGGGGGATGATGGCATCAATGCACTGACAAAAATGATAGTCAGCTGTAATTGAAGATGAAGCTGAGAGGTCTTTCAAGATTGAAGGCACAATAAAGGTATTTTCAGGTAAGTAAAAATTGAAAGAATTTGCTGCTAACATAATTGTTCATTAAAGAACTATATTGAAAAAAAGCCAAAGTAATCCCAAATGGAAGTTTTGAGACATATGTGGTTATGTGTACATTAATGTGCATATGTGGGCAAATCAAAAAAGGACTGTTGACTGTATAATACAACAATAACAATCACTTGTAATATTAAAAATTAAGAGAGACTAACATAGGAAGGAGTTTAGACCCACACACAAAAAAGATAAATGTTGACTATAATACTAATTTGTGCATACTATAAAGTCAAACCACAAATGAGTATCTGTGAAGAAATTAAAATCTGGTAAACAATTATGATCATCTTTTTCCAATTAAATACTCTATTGCTGACCTGTTTATTTTGTCATCTGCCAGCAACCCTTAACACATAGGCTATGACAAAAACCTATGTCCTGAGTGTTAATACCAATTTATAGGGAAACCTGAAATTGATGATCCTAATATTTTCTATAAATTGAAAAAAGTTTTTGAATGTTAATTAGTTAATTTGAATGTTCAATCCACTTTATGAAACTTCAGTGTTTGGCAGAAGTGAGAGAATTACTTGGCATATTCATTCTAAACATGTATTTATTTAGTGATCCAACATTTTAGAGCACCGAAGTGAGTGGCAATTTACCACTCTGAGCTTCGGAGGGGAGCCACATGTCATGTCCTAAGAGGGAGCTGTGTCCAGACTGGACTGCTGCGTGACCCTGTCTAAGTTGAGAAAGAAGCCAAGATTGAGGAGATCCAGAGCAGAAACCAAAAGTAAAGATGGTTTGTGAAGATGAAGTGAGGGCTCTCCTCTTGAAAAGTAATCCATTCAGGGCGCCTGGGTGGCTCAGTGGGTTAAAGCCTCTGCCTTCGGCTCAGGTCATGATCCCAGGGTCCTGGGATCGAGGCCCGCATCGGGCTCTCTGCTCCGCAGGGAGCCTGCTTCCTCCTCTCTCTCTGTCTGCCTCTCTGCCTACTTGTAATCTCTCTCTCTGTGTCAAATGAATAAATAACATCTTTAAAAAAAAAAAAAAAAGAAAAGTAATCCATTCAATAGGTATTGAATGCAATTAGATGTCATACACTTTTCTGGGTGCTGAATTGTAGACAGGAATAAGATATGCTCTATACTTTTCTTAATCCTGGAAATTGATAAATAAATACAAAATTATACTATAGTTATTAAGAATCTGATGATGGTTTACAATTCTCATGTGTTTCCCACTGAGAAGAACATGCCAAGATACAGTTTTTCTATGAGAAATTATTTTGTACCATACCACCATAATATGCCTCCTGATATGAGGCACTGAAAAGAATACATTATATCTATGAAATCTCTACCGAAGGTGTATAACCTGAATGGAATAATTAGGAAACATCTGACAAACCCAAATGGAGGGATTTTCTTTCCTTTTTTTTTTTAAAGATTTTATTTATTTATTTGAAAGAGGTAGAGAGCACAAGTAGACAAGTAGGCAGAGGGAGAGGGAGAAGCAGGCTCTCCATGGAGCAGGGAGCCCGATGTGGGCCTCGATCCCAGGACCCTGAGATCATGACCTGAGCCGAAGGCAGCAGCTTAACCAACTGAGCCACCCAGGCACCTGGGACTTTCTATAATATATTGACATGTTGTCTTCAAAAACGTCAATATCATAAAAGAGAGGAACTGTTCCAGACTAAAAAATACTAGAGAAATATGACAATCACATGCAACACGTGATCCAAAATTTCTTTTGCTGTAAAGGACATTATTAAGATAACTGACAAAATCTGAATAAGGTCTGTAGATTATAATGGCATTATTTCGATGTTAGTTTTCTGATTTTATCATCGTGGTTGTGTAAAACAGCGTCTTTCTTCCCAGGAAATACACATAAGTATCTGGGCTAAGGAACATCATATCTGCAACTTATTCTCAAATGGCTCAAGGAAAAAAAAACAAGAGAGAAAGTTAAAGCAAACGTGGCAAAATGTTAACATTTGGGGAATCAGGACAAAAGACATGAAATTCTTTGTGCTCTTAATACAACTTACATTAAAAATTAGGTAAAAGAACAAAACTATCATGCAAAAGTTAAGAGGTAAGATGTAGCACTCACTGGAACCAAATTAAGTTCATTTAAAGATGGGGTAAACACTAGGTTTGCTCTCTGAAAGTAGTTTCCATATCAGATTTAACTTTTTTTCTGAAACTTTCATTTTTATGTTCCATAAAAGCAAACCCAAGTTCCAAATTCCCCAGCAGGTGTGTGTGTTACATGTTTGGACCGGTATGTGTTGTTCTTATTTGTTCTGAACGTGGTTTTGAAAATGACTTTGAAGACTGGGACTGAGCCATTTACAAAAAGATAATAGTGATCTAATTGCTGGTCTTCTCTGTGACCTCTTTCCAGCTTAAAAAGCAATCTAGTTCGATTTAGCTTTCACACATAAGGTGAGAAAATCGATTTCTGATTCCCTTTCTAATATAGTAATACAAAGAGTACGTTTGCATGCTAATAAAAAAATTTTTTTAAATGGAGCCTCAACAACAGGGGTCCCATTATTCAATTCTTTAAAAAATCCTTTTAAAATAAATTTTATTTATTTTTAATTGAAATATATTTGATGAATACATTGTATAAATTTAAGGTGTACACATGATAATTTATATACATTTATATACTGTAATAGGATTGCCACTGTAGCAGTAATTAGCACCTCCATCACATTACATAATTATCTTCACTTTTTAGTGATTGGAATCATTAAGTTCTAGTCTCTTAGCAAGATTAATGACTATAATACAATATTTTTGTCTTTTAGTTTCTTTTAATGGCTCATTCATAAGGCCCTGATCTCAGCTACTAGGACTGGCTCTCCAAAAAAACCACTAAACTGTTGAAAACCATTAAAAACCACTAAAACTGTTAAAAAGCAATTTCAATTGCATTGTTGAGCTGATGCTCTTGTAAGACTCCCTGGTTCTTCTGCCAACACCCTGAGATGATGTTTCTTGAAATAGAGGTTGGAGACTTTTTTCTACCTCCAGTAGCTGGCCATGCTCCAGAACGGAGCCAGGATCCAGCAGATGTTGCTACTGGTCAAATCACTTTATGGCAAACATGGGAGCAATTTAAAAGAGGTGTCACCTGGCTTTTCTAGCCAATAATCTTGGAAGGAAGGAGCTAGTTTGCCTAATGCTTAGAATGATTTTTGTTGTCAGACCTTTCACATGTTCAAGTAGTTTGATCTGTAGCACCTCCCCATTTGCAGAGAGTCACTGAGATTTTTTCAAGTGCTTTTATTCTGTACTTTCTGAATAGAGGAATTAATAGTAGTGATGGATTTAAGTATTAGGCCAAATTTATGCTAAGAAAATAAAGCAGATGTTTCTCCATCTCACTGGACGTTGTGGTAAAGAGAATCCCTCCAAAATCTTCTGCAGGTTTTAATTAAGTAGTTGACTCTAGAAATCATGTGAGGAAATTGGTTGTAATCTAGAGGCTCAGAAGGGGCTTTTACAGAAGGGTTACTACAAGCCACTCATGTTTTCTAACAGTACTAGATTAGAAAAGAACCCACAGAACTTCCTGCTCACAAGAGGCTGTGGATTTTCTCTCTTTGGTCTTTGACTTTTTTCTGAAAGCCTGCATTAACCATAGTGGGAGATTCACAGGAATACTTAGGAAGTACATGATTTCTTTTTTTTCAAAGCCCGAATCTCTTTTAATATTTAATCTTCCTGGGCGCCTGGGTGGCTCAGCGGTTTAAAGCCTCTGCCTTCGGCTCAGGTCATGATCTCAGGGTCCTGGGATCGAGGCCCACATCGGGCTCTCTGCTCAGCAGGGAGCCTGCTTCCTCCTCTCTCTCTGCCTGCCTCTCTGCCTACTTGTGATCTCTCTCTCTCTCTGTCAAATAAATAAATAAAATCTTTAAAAAAAAAAAAAAAATATTTAATCTTCCTTCACAATGGCTCTGAACAGTAAGGCTGTTTTACAGGATCCCTTTTCTAAAAGCTAGTAAACTCAAGCCAGGGAAGGGCAGAGTTGATTAGTCACCAAGGGCCACAGCAATGCCTCATTAGCACAGTGTGTCATTGTGATCCTTACCTCTGGGCTGCCAGCTTCCCGCTCCCATGAATCACAGCCACACTCAGCCATTTCTCGATGGGAGGCTCAAATTCCTGGGCTCTGTTTTTACCCTGTCCTACTGCTGTTTACTGAACAGTCATTCCAAATCCTTAAGCCCAGAGACTGAAGCATCTGTTACTCTAAATCAGGCCCAGGTGTAGCAGGAAGGACTGAATCAGATGGCTCAGCGCCCATCCACACCAGCCTGGCTCCTGTTTCCAAATCAACTCTGACAATTTCCTGTCCCTTAGAGGCTGTTGCTTTTTATATGGGGCTTTACCAAAGGCTAGAAATTGAAGATGAATATTCTAGAATTCCTTAAAAAATAAGAGAAGGGAGAAGGGAAATATTCAGGTTGCCTAAGAAGCTTAACTGCAAATAATGGCTTCCAAACATGGGTTGAGCTGGGGATATACCCAAAAGAATTGAAAAATAGGGACTTGAACAAATATTTCTACCCCAATGTTTATAGTGGCATTACTCACAATAGTTAAAAGGTAGAAACACCCCAAATGACATTAGTTAATGAATGGGTAAACAAGATGTGGCATATTCATAGAATGGACTATTATTCAACCTAAAACGGAGTGAAATTCTGACACATGACACCTAGATTAATCCTGAAGACATTATGCTAAGTGAAATAAGACAGGCACAAACAGAGGAATACTGTACAATTCCACTTATATGAGGTACCAAGGGAGTGGTCAAATTCATAGAGCTAGAAAATAGAATGGGTGCTGCCAGGGGGTTGGGGGATAGTGAATGGGGACTTAGTGTTTAATGCGTATAGAGTTTCAGTTTTGCAAGATGAAAGTTCTGGAGATGAATGGTAGTGATAGTTGCACAGAAATGGAATGTACTTAATGCCACTGAACTGATCTAAAAATTGCTAAAATGATAAATTTTATGTTATGTGTACTTGCCACATTAAAAAAAAGTAGATTAGGGAAAAAAGGAATAGTATTCTAGCCATCTGTGTAAATGGCAGAGGCAGACTTTCTGTTTCTCAAATAACCTTTCCTTATTTTCCTCTGGCTTTTTGAGATACATTTTAGAAAGAAATTAGGGTTAATGAAAGGAACTGAGTAATGTCCACTTAATGAGTGGTTTAGGAGTGTTTCAGCCAGATTGTGTACTTTGGCAACTGAACATTTGGGACAGACAGAACTGTTATGCTGTAAGCAGGAAATACAAGTCCCTTGTGTGTGCACAAAATGACACTTTACTTAGAGCCTGGGGGGAAATCTGTTAATATTATCTGCTGAGGGCCTAAGACAAAATCTTCCCACGCTAAGCCCAAAGTATTCAGGAGGCTGTCATCAGGTAACTTTTTTTTCTTTTCTGAGCAAATTGCCTCCTTCTAGCTTTTCTTTTCCCTATCTTTGCTTTCAGATATCACCATCTTTTTCCTTTCAAAGGTTCTACCTCTAGCATCGGAGTCATTACAGTTATTTAAGTCGTATTTATTTCATCACTTAGCATGGACCATAGTGCTAAGTCTTCTGTGTGTACCAATAAGTACAAGACAAGGTTTTGGATCTCAGGGGCTTATATCTTAGACAGGGAGGAAAGTCACATGTATACAGAAAGGTAACTAAAAATGTCAGTGCTAAAGGTGAGATACACATAACTAATGTGTTACTGATATTCCCAGAGGAAAACGTGTATTGTCAGATGGGAAGCCTTAAAGGAGAGAGACTGAGGATGTACTTGGAGTGATGATAGATGGGATGGTTCCAGCAACAGGACAATATAATGCATGTCCTCAAAGTCTGGGGTCTCCTCCTGATGTTGGGAGACAATGAATAACACACTTGGATTAGAACAAAGTGTACTTCCGAGAAGAAGAAGATAAGGTAGGAAAAAGGAATTGCTGTCGAAAGATTGTGGGTCTTAAGAATGAAGGATATTGGGCGCCTGGGTGGCTCAGTGGGTTAAAGCCTCTGTCTTCAGCTCAGGTCATGATCGCAAGGTCCTGGGATCGAGGCCCGCATCAGGATCCCTGCTCGGCGGGGAGCCTGCTTCCTCCTCTCTCTCTGCCTGCCTCTATGCCTACTTGTGATCTAATCTCTCCCTATGTCAAATAAATAAATAAAATCTTAAAAAAAAAAAAGAACGAAGGATATTATCTTGAGGGAAATGGTTAGCTGTTGTTGTTGCTAACTTATCACTTTGGAACATGTCAAAAATAAGGAAAAGTATATGTAAGCCCTAGTGAACCCACAAACCAGGCTCCACAGTTAGCTGTTTTGTCAAATCCTCTTTCATCTATTTTCCTACCCAGTTTCCCTTATCTCATGTTATCTTGAAGCAAATCCCAGACATCAGAAAAAGTGGAGGTTCATAAGCATTATTGAAATGCTTAAAACTGTTGTTGGTAATTTAGTAATATAGATTTTGAAATCTAAATGCCTGTTTTCTACAAATTATAAAAATATAGACACTCCCTGTGCTGCCGAATTGCACATCATTAGGGTGTGTACAGTGAGGTATGTGGACATGTTTATTTTTTTATTTTTTTTAAAGATTTTATTTATTTATTTGACACAGAGAGAGGGATTACAAGTAGGCAGAGAGGCAGGCAGAGGAGAGGAGAGAGAAGGAAGCAGGCTCCCTGCCGAGCAGAGAGCCCGATGCGGGCCTCCATCCCAGGATCCTGGGATCATGACCCGAGCCGAAGGCAGAGGCCTTAACCCACTGAGCCACCCAGGAGCCCATGTGGACATGTTTAATGCAGGAGTGTATAGTGTCCAGGGAGGCTTCCCAGTCCTCTATGAAATATTTAGATCTTTAAAAGAGATTTATTTACTTATTTATTTATTTATTTGAGAGAGAGAGAGAGTGTGAGCAGGGAGAGGAGCAAAAGGAGAGGGAGAGAAAGAATCCTTGAGGTGACTCCCTGCGGAGAGCAGAGCTGGATGTGGGGCTCAGTCCTAGGACCCTGAGATCATGACCTGAGCCATCCAGGTGTGCCGAAACATTTAGATTTTTAAATTCTTAATAAAACTCAAAATTAAAGTTCATTTGTGTCCCTAAAAGGAAAATATGTGTACACACACTCAAACACAATCACATAATCGCAATATCATTATCACATCTAAAATATCAGCAATAATATTTTAATATCATCAGATATTCAGAGTGTTCAAATTTCCCCATTTTCTCAGATTTCTAAATACTTGGTTTTTTCAAAACAGAGTCCAAGTTAGGTTCATGCATTTCCATTGGTTATGTATTAAGTTTCTTAACTGATAGGTTTCTCCCTCAGTATCTACACACACACACACACACACACACACACACACACACACACACACACACAAATTATAGCTTCTACTTCTTTATTTATTTTTAAAAGATTTTATTTATTTATTTGGGAGAGTGAAAGCTAGAAACAGAGCATGAGAAGAAGGGGAGGGGTTGAGGAGGAGCAGAAGGAGAGGAAGAAGTAGATTCCCTGCAGAGCAGGAGCCTAATTGCAGGGCTCAATCCCAAGACCCTGAGATCATGACCTGAGCCGAAGGCAGACACTAACCAACTGAGCCACCCAGGTGCCCTATAGTTTCTATTTATTTGTTGAAGAAATTGGTTTATTTTTCATGTAGAGTTCCCACAGTCTAGATCTTGCCAACTATATTCCCATGGTGTCATTTAGCATGTTCTTCTGTCTCCTTATTTCCTGGAAGTTGTTATTCATATCCACAGGCTTAATTATATCCAGGTTCCATTTTGCCAAGAACACTTCATCAGTGGTATTCTGTACTTTTATCAGGAAACCCATAATATCTGTTGTTTTTGTACATGTAAGTGTGAAGTTTGCAGTTATTGGAGATGGGTGCACAGATCCACTATTTCATTAAGTGTTGCCAAATGGTTATCTTCTAATTCTATCATTCCCTCTTAAATTATTAGCTGGAATACTTGTGTAAAAAGAAACTCCTCATCAACTGTTCACTTACACTGAGATACAGTTCATATGGGAAAAGAAGGATAGATGCATGGGTTTTACCCCTTTATTTGCCAGTTTTCCAAACAACAAAATGGTTTCCTAGAATCTTCCAGACATGCCCAGAGAATGGAATTTTAGAGATGTCTTTATGAATTGTAAGCTTTAACATATTTAATGTTTTTCAACCCTCCCTAATTATTTTTTGATGCTCTAATTTTCATAGACAACTTGAGAGGGTCTTTCTGACTTTGGTTGGCTCTCAAGTTGTCTAATAACTCATTTTGAAATAACTCTAATAGTCGCTGTTACTTCTTTGCTTTCTAATATAACAGTATGTTCCAAGTTCACTTTGTACATTTCCTTCCCCATACCTGGAATTGGATGCTTCTCTAAAGAAGCCTAGTGTTTGTCTTGTTTCGTTTTGTTTTCGTGAGAAATGAGACATCTAGGGTGCACATTGCTATTGGGTCTATGATTGTTTCTAGGCCTTTCAGAGGACAGCGTTAAAAAACCCATTAAAAATATAAAACATATTACTAGCTGTAAGACTTAAATCAGTTTGATTTATTTCTCTGAGTCTCAGCTTTCTCATCAGCAAAATAAAGATGAATAATACCTACAATCTCATAGGCTTATTAAGGGAATTCAACAAGATAGTATATGCTAAGTTTAACTTGATGTCCTTTTACAAAACTTGAAATGCAATTCATAGACCTGCTTAATCTTAGAACCATTATATGTTATTGGGAGGTAGCAGCCTCGAGGTCTAGTCTATTCCCTTCCAAAACATTATCCCTTCCTCTTGATACACACAGGCTATCCCTCATAATAATGGGGGTCATTAGGGAACATATTTGACATAGCTTTTTTTGGGGTACAGCCCGCAGTGGATGGATGGGTTGGATTGTTAAGAAGACACTAAAGCTGAAAAGACTTACTCTAGTATCTGCCATGTCCTAAGCCTAGAACTGTCAGCTCCCCCATCCTCAAATTCTTGCTGAGTAAAGTTCTCTTGACCAGTTTTTCTTAAACTCTCAGAACTCAAAATATCTTGTTTAATCATTTTTCTAAAACATTCAAGAGATGACTGGCACATTTTTAGTAAGACCAAGAATTTTTTTAGTATTGACTATCCTGTGAAGTAACTGGCATTTTCTCTTTAAAGGAGAATGTAAAAGTCAATGTTACATCAGCAAAGTCCCCTTTCTGGCAGAGCACCCTGCTCCAGAAGTCCAGACAGAACAAAGGGCTGGTAGGGTGGAGGTGAGGGTCACACCTGGGAGGAAGAAAAGGATGCAAGTCAAAGTCAAGAGCCCATTTCAAAATGACATCCATTCAGTATCTGATCCCAGTGGTGAGACAGGTGGCCTGTGATTTTTGGATGCCTCATTGCCATGTCCTTATCCTTATCCCTTATCTTCAACCAGTCACAACTAATCACATTGCTTCAGCTTTCCCACTTAATGTGTAGACTCCAGGTTTGGGTCACCAAATAGAATTCTCACAGAATTTTAAAAATTATAGCACCAGTCCATTAATTTTGACTTGAAGGGATTCTGAATTGTAGCCTATATAAAAATAAGTCAGACACTTGAACCCACAAATCAATCATAGATGCACTAAAACTGAAACTACAGACATTATACCTCCTGGCATATGCAGAAGGAAGTTTTTGGCATCACTTATGTAGTATTCTTGCCATAAAAATGTAACCTAAACTTAATCAAACCTGTAGAGCTAGCTACCACCTTTCTTACAGGAAATAGCAGGGAACAGTGAGACAATTTAAATGACACCATGAAGATGTCATCAATCAATCCAGAATGTGGATAACTCAAACAGGACAAATGACCAGGTTCCCCCCAAATTAATGGCATAAAAGGGAGAGACGGATGATTAAAAAAGAGATTTAAGGAACAAATTAGCCAAATGCAGTATGTGGAATTTGTTTGGATCCTGATTCCACTAAAACACTTGTAAAAATAGGGCTTTAAGACAATATGTACAGTATGAAAGGAGTATTGAAAATTTTGGGGCGCCTGGGTGGCTCAGTGGGTTAAAGCCTCTGCCTTCGGCTCAGGTCATGATCTCAGGGTCCTGGGATCGAGGCCCGCATCGGGCTCTCTGCTCAGCAGGGAGCCTGCTTCCTCCTCTCTCTCTGCCTGCCTCTCTGCCTACTTGTAATCTCTGTGTGTGTGTCAAATAAATAAATAAAATATTTAAAAAAAAAGAAAATTTTGTTAGATATGATAATACTATGGTGATTATGTTTCTTAAAAATTTTACATGGGGCACCTGAGTGGCTCAGTCATTAAGCGCCTGTGTTCGGTTCAGGTCATGATCCCAGATTCTTGGGATTGAGTCTCCCACATCAGAATCCCTGCTCAGCAGGAAGCCTGCTTCTGCCTCTCCCACTCCCCTTGCTTGTGTTCCCTCTCTCACTGTCTCTCTCTCTGTCAAATAAATAAATAAAATCTTTAAAAAAGAAAAGAATTTTACTGATGCATACTGAAGTATTTACAGAAAAAAAAGTGGCAGGATAGGAGAGAGTTGCTTTAAATATTCTGAAATAAAATAAAATACCAGTGTTTGTGTGAAAAAAGATAAAAATAATATGAGGAAAATGCTGATATTTTGAAGCTGAGTGATGAGTTTATGGAGGTTTATTATATTATTCTCTCTACTTATATGTTTAAAATTTTCCATAATGAAGAGTTTTTAAAACATAAAAAAGTAAAAATAACTGACAGAGAAGGAGGGAGGGAAGCTTTCACAATATAATAATCTAGGCGAGAAGTGAAGGTGCCTTGCACTCTGGTTCTGTCAGTGAGATGGTAGAAACAGAATGATTCAGGATATATTTTGGGAGAGTAGGTGATTCTTAGGTTTTTGGTTTTGAGCAACTGGGAGGACAGCTATGAACTTGTTGAGAGGAAAACTGGGAGAGGCAGCACTCAGAAGTTCAGATTTGGCCATACTGAGTTTGAGGTGGCCATTAGAAGTGTCAGTCCACAGTTGGACATCCAGCTGTGCAGCTCAGAGGAGATAATGGAGCTGGGGTGCACATTAGGAGCCATCAGCCAATGATGGTATTTAAGGCCACAGGATCGAATTAGGTCACGTGGGGAGAGAGCATGGTTGAAGGAGAGTAGTCCATGTTAAGTGAGAATGTTCCAGAATCTAAGATGAGTACTAAGAAAGCATGTGTAAAGTTTCTCTAAGGCAAAAAAAAGAAAATCAGGTTTTTGCCATGACCACGTTCAAACCACAGGAGCTATGAATTGGCTCCAGTGTTTCTTTACCCCCAAGAGCATCTAGAACACTGTTGCTGGGGAAGTCAAAGCAAAGCTGCCTCATTGCAATTTGGACTGGAATTTAAAGCTGAGGCAGCACTCCACTTTTCAAAGAAATGAAACTGTCATCCAAACCTGGACTCTGTTTCCTGTCCTGTTTCCTCAGCGGCTTGTCAATATTTGATTTCCAGATCACAGGACCCTATCGACTGCCAAGGTCCAGAGCCTGTCACTTAGAACAAACAGAAAAGGAAGTCAGCAGAAACCGCTCTGCTCACACTGCCTACTTTTAGGGACTTTTCCGTGGTTGGTTTGTTCCTGCTCTTCCCCACTCCCAGGAATAGCAATGCAATGCTAACTGTGAGCGGCTTTTGTTTGCTTCCCAGACTGTGTGGCCCCAAAGGACAATGCCTCAATTCACAAGCCAGTGGGATCCTAAATGTTACAGTGAATGCTAGCAGCGAGGTTACTCTTCAATCCACTAGCAAAATTATTCCAATGGCATTTTATTTGTAATGCACACCTTCATGGGCCCTGAGAATTTAATTCCTTGCAGATTGCTTTTGAGCCTCCATTGCCAAGAGAGTGGAGGGGTAATCTTGCAAGGTTTAGAGATAGATAGGAAGATGGCAATGGAGGTGGGATTGGCACCGCACATCCTCACCAGTCCCGTCAGTAATTTCAACTACCTGTCCTACAGCAGCAAAAAGAGTGGGCGCCCAGCCTCTTCTGACCAAATCCCCCTGGTGGAGGTGCCTAAAATGTACCCTTTCCGCCTGAGATTTTGTTCTCTGTGTAAAGCCATGTGCTGCTGCCATTAGTAAATGAGACCATGCTTTATTAAAATAAACCCAGGTCCTCCCCAGTTTATATATGAAGGGAGACTTTCCAGATGCGGATGGCATGCTAACGCTCCAGGGGTTGGTGCACTGACAGGTGGGAGAGTTGTGGTTCTGTGCCTGGAGCCTGTGTGTACACATAGGAAGCCCAGCGTGAGTGTTACAACTATTTGATTATGGCCATCACCCCTTGCTAGCTCCCAGAGGTTCACCATTCCCATTTTAAACTCTGCTTCTGAGGTGCCTGGGTGGCTCAGTTGTTAAGTGTCTGCCTTTGGCTCAGGTCACCATCCCAGGATCGTGGGTTCGAGCCTCACATCTGGCTCCTTGCTCAGCGGGAAGCATACTTCTCCCACTCCCCCTGCTTGTATTCCCTCTCTCACTGTCTCTCTCTCCCTCTCCCCCAGCCCCCGTTAAATAAATAAAATATTTTTAAAATAAATAAATGAATAAACTCTCTGTTCACAGTGTGGATAAGAAAGTATGCAGCACTTGAAAAAACTTCACTAAGACACAAAGAAGAACCAACAGGATCTAAACTTAAAGGAACTCAGAAGCCTGACACCAGCAGCACAGGGCACTAAGAGATAGGGAGATAGGGAGGGATGGGGCTGCACCCCATCCAGGCTACTTCCTACTTCTTGACCTCAGACCTTCCCTCCTCAGGCACATTGGTCTCCTGAGGGAGACCTCACTGGGAACGCTCCCTAGGTTTCTTTCTGTCAGTTGGTTATATTTCTGGTCTCCTTTCAGGTGACTGACCCTCATATTTCAGTTAGGGACCAGGGTGAGGAATTTACCTTGAGCACAAGCTGCAAGGGGGACAGTGATAGAGAACTCAGTCATCCAGATAGGTAATAGTTTGATTTAATATTTTTAAAAAATCACATGAATGCAAAAAATCCATGATGAATGAGATATTCACAAGTTAAATGAAGACAGGATCCAAGCCACATTGGAGCCTGAGATAAGGGGAATTCATGTTTTTATGTATTTTTATTTATTTATTTTTATTTTTTAAAAGATTTTATTTATTTATTTGACACAGAAAGAGACAGCGAGAGAGGAAACACAACCAGAGGGAGTGGGAGAGGGAGAAGCAGGCTTCCCACCGAGCAGGGAGCCTGACAGGGGGCTCTATCCCAGGACTCCGGGATCATGACCTGAGCCGAAGACAGATGCTTAACTGACTGAGCCACCAAGATGCCCTGTTTTTATGTATTTTTAAATGGCTAATTATTTTGATAAAATATTGTTAAAGAGGTTATTTCCATCAAAGTCTGGAAAGTAAAATCATAATTCTGTTTTGAGTATAAGTAAAATATTTAAACTTAAAATAATGCTGGGAGTTTTAATAAACCTGTTTCAAAATTTTCTTAAACATTAACTGCTTTAGGGGCACCTGAGTGGCTCAGTTGGTTAAGCATCTGCCCACATCGGCCCCCCTGCTGAGTGGAGAGCCTGCTTCTCCCTCTCCCTCTGCTGCTCTGCCTGCTTGTGCTCTCTTGCTCTCTCTGTCAAATAAATAAATAAAATCTTTAAACAACAACAACAACAACAACAAAAAAACCAAAATATTAACTCCTTTGTTCCTCCATGTTCTGGTGGAAAAATCCTTACAAAATACATAAAAATCCAAAGGGAGCACAAACCTTTTTGACTCTTTGCCTCAGGCTCCAGTATGGCTACTCAGCAGGGCACCTGGCTTGCCTTCCACATCTAGGGATCTTAGAATATGTGTATGCACCCAGCGAGGCATCAGCCCAACCAATGGTTCTCCTTACTTAAACATTGTTCCTCCACCCCCAGCAGTGGTCCCTGCAGGTCATATCTGTCCCAGGTGACCCTCCCAAGCACACATCTGAACGCATGCCCCTCACTGCTCCAAACACAGTAGATCTCGATTGAGAACTCAGAATTGGGAGAGAAGCCAGTCTGTGCTGGCCATTTCATGGGGACATACTAGCCTGGAGAAGAACGATAGCTATGGCTGTGTATGCAGAAAGAGTTAGGGTCCTCAGAAAAAGAAAGATGAGATAGCTTTTGAAGAGAGAAGCTTTTGAAGAGAGAAGAAAAGTCCTTTTAGACCCCCAGCTAGTTTCCATCTGCCCTACCTACCTGCTCTGCTTACCCTAGCACACTTCTTGGGGAACTTCCTAGGAGGTGTCAGAATTACAAAGAAATGCAAAAAACTCAGTAGTTACGAATTTTAAGGGAACAACGGGAGTGCAAAAACTAAAGTCTCTGCCAGGCCAAAAAATAGCCTAAGAATATCAGAGATGATAAATCAGTAGTGAAACTCCCCATGCTGTTTCAAAAGTAAGCTGCGCCCAGCATTCCTTACAGAGATAAGGAGCCTAAGACCCCACCCAGTTTGTACCGGCTTTGGGAGCATGCCCATAGCCCCCTTCCCCTTGCCAGCTGGTTACCTCTGCTTCATTATAGTGTTAAAGTCTCCACCCGTGTGCTCCTCAGAGTTGCACAGGCTTCATTAACATATGTATGCAAGTATGTGTAGGTATGTTTTCTAAGTATGCCTGTGCAACATTATGCCTGTCTTTACATGTGATGACAAAGCTCCCCTCTCTGAATATTCATCCTAAATCCTAAATAAAAAGAACCTGTTCACAGAGTAAGTCACAGCTTTGGAAGTTATTCCCTGTGATCTCCTTGTTTGCTGTAAATAGAGTTCCCTTTGTGTGATAGCTCCACCTGGTATAGTCTCTACCTGTAACTTACCAAGGTTGGAACTCATGTTCATTCGGTTACATGTCAACAGTATGCAAAGACAGAAACTGGGCCATGTGCAGATGGAAATGGAGACAAATGGAAATGACCATGTGGCTGAGAGCAGGACTTGGAAACAGCTTTCTAGGTTCTGGGTATTTCCTCCTGAAGCTGCAGTGGGTTTCATGATCTACATGCATGTCCTTTTCATCCAGTCCTTTTTTTAACCCTTTGGCTAGTGTAGGTGTATTTCCATTACTTAGAATAAAAAACAAAACAAAACAAAACCCAAAACCTTGAGGCAAATTTAGTGAGTCAGATAGGATAGCGGAGCCCTAGGATCATGGTTTCACTTTGTAAGGCTGTTGTGGGCAATGACCATAGATTCATGAATACAATATATGAGAAAGGTCAGAGAGGGAAGATAATATTAACACCCAATAGCGGGTGAAAGCTAATACAGGGCAGTTCCAGGAGTGGTTATTTCAAGCCATTGCAGAAAGCCTGACCCGCTAACCACTACCTCTTCAGAGAATATTTCCCTGACTCCTAGACTAAGATGAGCCCCTCCAAAATTATGTAATCAAATATTTGTAAGAATGTTTTATTGTCTGTCTTCTCTGCTGGAATGTAAACTCCCTGGGGACAGGGGTCTTCATCTGTTTGGTTGCCATTCAGTCCCCAGTACCTAGTAGAGTGGGTGAAAATGTCAGGTGCTTAATATTAGTTTATCAATGTAAACAAACACATGCATTGGGTAATATACTATCTTACTGCGATATCATGACCCCAGAGCAACCCTACAATTTACAAATGCTTAGTTACGGAGACTCCCATTCTTCACAAGTAAATATTCGCTCTTAGAATGGTTCCTCACAACCAATGCTTAAGAAGTACTTGTTCTGTACCAGTGTTATTAGCACTTACCTGAGTTACCATTTTGATCCTGACAATAGTTTTTTTTAAGATTTTATTTATTTATTGGAGAGAGAAAGAGAGAGCATGAGCACAAGAGGGGGGAGGCAGAGGGAAAAGCAGACTCTCCACTGAGCAGGGAGCCTCATGCAGGGCTTGATCCCAGGATCCTGGGACCATAATCTGAGCCTAAAGCAGACACTTAAGTGACTGAGCTACCCAGGCACCCTTTCTGCCAACAGTTTTAAGTGACAGTTCAGGGGAGGGCTGGGCTTTGAATCAGTCCTCCAGCCTCAGGACTACCCTCTTTGATGGAATGAATGAATTGAATGAATGCTGAAACAGAAATGATTCCATTTCAGTGTCATTAGTAACTCATACATTAGGAATAGAACACCTGAGAAAATATAACAGGGAGACCAGAAGAGGATTAGCAGGCCTTGGCACCTAGAGGAGGGAGGCATAGAAACATAGAAGTCACTTGCACAACTTGCTAGATTTGCAATGTTAAAGCCTAAGAACAAAACTAGACTTGCTTTTATGCCCTTCCGTCTCAAAAGCCTTTGGAGCACAGGTGTGACTCAGACTTTGAGAACACGTATCATTCCACAAACCTTCCTTGGTCACCTTACTGCACTCCACTCCCTGTGCGAAGCTCTGTGGCCAGTGACAAGTGACCCCCATCTCTGCCCTGGAGTTGCTTACAGTCCATTGGGGCTGGCAAACAATAAGCAAGTAAATGGGCACATAAGCAGGAATCAAACATCAGAGGAATCTTAGGAAAGAAGCAGAGAGGATGAAATAATAGGGTGACCAGGGTTGGCTTCTGAGCAAAGGCTGGCAAGAATCTGTGACCATATTCTCCATGTAGTGGGAAGCCTCTGGAAGATTTTAAGTAGCAGAGTGACAGCATATGATTTATGTCTTTTAAAAGCATATTGCTGACTGTTTTGTGGAGAATGGACTGGTGGGCTGGAGTACTAGAGGTAGAGGTGGGACACCAGGTAGCAGAACCAGCAGCGATGGAGTCCTCGACCAGGAGAAGGGGTAGAGGCCAAGAGCAGGGTCCAGGCTAGAGATCTTTTTGGCATTAGCATCCTCAGGACTTACTGATGGAGTGAATGGAGAAGGCTAGGGAACAGAGTCAAGAATGAATCCCAGTTACATTTTCAAAAAGAGTTCCTATCTTTTAGACATAGATGCTAAAACATATTTGGGTGAAATGATATTAAGTCTGGCTGGGAGGGGGAAGCAGGTAGAAGTCTTAATGAAAAAAGGCCAGCCATGTGTTGATAATCTCTGAAGCCTGGTTTTGGATTGTGGGGTTCAGTATGCCATTCCTTCTTTTGCATATGAATGAAATTTTCCATTGAGCATTTTTTTCAAAAAGAAAGAGCTATTGTTATATGACACTTGGTCCTGCCAGACACCATTCTGAGTATACATTACTGCATTTAAATGCCATTTTTATCATCACCATGCCCATTTTACAGATGAGGAAGCTGAGACACAATTTAAAACTTAAGTGGCAGAACCAAGGTTCAAATTCAGGCCACCTGACAAAATATTAATACATAATAATCTCAAAGAATATTAAAATAAACTTTAAAAACATATAGGGGTACCTGGGTGGCTCAGTGGATTAAGTGTCTGCCTTTGGCTCAGGTCATGATCTCAGGGTCCTGGGACGGAATCCCACATGGGCTGAGTGGGGAGTCTGCTTCTCCTTCTGCCCCTCCCCCTAGCTCAAACTCCCTCCCTCTCTCTCTCTCACAAAAATAAATAAATAAAATCTTTTAAAAAATAAATAAAGGGCGCCTGGGTGGCTCAGTGGGTTGAAGCCTCTGCTTTCGGCTCAGGTCATGATCTCAGGGTCCTGGGATCAAGGCCCGCATCGGGCTCTCTGCTCAGCAGGGAGCCTGCTTCCCCCTCTCTCTCTCTGCCTGCCTCTCTGCCTCCTTGTGATCTCTCTCCCACTGTGAAATAAATAAATAAATAATCTTTAAAAAAAAATAAATAAATAAATAAAAAATAAATAAAAATAACATACATACAAGTAAGCTCAACATACTGAAATTCCAGAGTAACATACAAATGTAAGATAATATTAATACCAATATATTTCAAATGAGGCAAGCAATATCCTTGGGCCTGTCTGCTCTTCTGACAGGAGAGTAGGGGGTAAACTACTGCTGCTTAAGGAAGTGTTCACTGGATGACCACTACCTAGACCAAGAAAGAAAACATCATCCACTCCCAGAGCCCATATGTGGCTCTCCCAGTCCCTGCTCCACCCACCTCCCAGGAGAGAACCACTGGCTTGCTTCCCAACATTGCCAACTAATTCTGTCTGGTTTGTGTCATGGGGTATATTAAAAAACAAATGATCCCCAGTTTCTTACTTGAACAACTTGGTGGCTTTATTGAGATGATGAACTGGGGGGAGGGACAAGTTTTAGGAGAAAACCAGGAGTTATATTTTAGGTTAAGCTTGAGATGCTTATTCAAGTAGAAAGGTGAGGCAGCTAGTTGGAAATTAGAGCCTAGGGAGGGGTCTCGGTCAAGGCCGAGAGCTCATAGATGACGTGGGAAGCCAGGCTGAGATCACCTGGGTTGGGGTGCTGTCACTTGGTCAGACCACACCCCCCAGCCCTCTGGCAGGTATAACCTGGGGGAGGTGCGTGTAGGAAAGCATGACCTTTGTTCTGACTGGCAGTAACTGCATGTCACCTGCAAATGCTTAGATCAGTCAGGCTCTCATGAGTCACCATTTCTGGGGGTCAGGATGGGTGTGTTACAAAGACAATCCCTCAAAAACTCAGAGATGTACGCAGTCCCACTCCTGTACAGTGGCTTCTGTCTAACCAGAACATCCTCTCCATCTCTGAGCCAATATCAGAAGATGGAAGAATGAGTGTTCCCCTCCCTCCAGGTAACCTCCAAACACATTAGCAGGTAAATAGTGGTTCTGACCATGTGCACTGACAAATAATGACGGCACATACAGGTGCAAGGCAATATTGATAAACCGGCTATAGGGAAGAGCCTTTGCTTTATCAGTGTGAGTAGCAAGGCTACTCTGCTATTAGGAGGACTTCAGACTCTTATTAGCTTTAAGTTCCAAAAAAAAAAAATCCAAACCAAGTTGTCTTTGGAAGAGTATTTATTATCTCTTATCACATGACATTCCAGAGGTATGATGGTCATTCAGTGATGTCATCAGGGACCCAGATTCATTCCATCGCTCTGCTCTGTCATCCTTAGACTGCTATGTTCAGGTGAATCCCCTCCAGGGCTACAGATGTGGGCCCTCATTGCAGCCAAGCACTGATGCTGCCTATGGTAGGAGGCCCAGTTTCTCCCTGGAGCTTCCTTTCGAGAGTGAGGGGATTTTTCTCAAAGACCTCTGGCCCCACATGTGTCTCAGCCAGAAGTGGGTCAGTGAGCCCTGGTTTGGGAAAGGGACCTTTATGGGGGCTGACACACAATGTGTTTATTTTTATTTTTTAAATTTATTTTATTATTTATTATTTTTTAATTATTATTTGCCCCAGGGGTACAGGTCTGTGAATCATCAGGCTTACACCTTTCACAGCATTCACCAAAGCACAAACCCTCCCCAATGTCCTTTGAGTCCCTGGTAAGAGAAGGCACACAAGGATAGCTTCTGATCTCAACCATTGAGTAAAGCAGGCCTGTTGTGTCCTTGGGTCCTCTCTATTCAGTTTGGCTGCTTAAATCAAAGGGCCTGCTCTTCAGCCATCTCAGGGAGCCCCATCAGGTTGGGTCTGTTTTTCTGCCTATTTTTCTTCCTACCAAGGCTTGAGAGATAATCACACAGAAGGAAAAGTGAACACGGGATTCCACAGCCTGGCCTTTTCTGCACCTGTACCTGGGAATGCCTCTAACACACTGCTGGCCTATGGCCCTTGGGGGTGGAGGGCAAAACCACAGAAGAGGAAAGAGAAACATTTCTGATGTCCTTCTCCATCCTCACCCATTGAAGCCTCCAAGAAAGATGAGTAGCTGGTTTCTGGTCCTGTGGATCTGGGGAGCAAACTACTTCCTCTGGACTCAGGTCCAACAGGAAATGTTCCACCTCTGAGGTGGCAGCCTCCCCAAGTGCTGGTTTCCACTTCCCCAGAAAGCAGCAGACAGGGAGGCTATGGGCCTTGCAGGTCACAGCTGGGGGAAGGTGGGGCCCTGGCCTCCCCCCACACTCCAGTGCTACCCATACCTATCCCTTTCAGCTGGCCTGGTAGACTCCCTGTGTACCCTGACATCTGAGGGCCTTACTTTAAATAGCATGTATGTGGCTGCCACTTCTTCCTGGTTATGGTCAGGGATCCACTGTTTGGGAAGGTGACCTTACCCCAGTGTAGAAATCTTGGTCAGTCTTGACCCTTTGCCATGTTTGTTGTCTTGCCAGGCAAGTTCTGCAAGGACCAACAACTGATCCTGGCTAATGAGATGTGTTAGGGAGGCGGCTGGAGAACTCTGGGAAAGGGTCCCTCATTCTTTTAAGGAAGGACCTTCAACTGACCAGAGTCTACCCAAACCTGGGGATAAGGACATCTGCCTAGGGCATTGCCTTGTTGAGAAGGAAGCAGGAGGGAATAGGTGTCTGACATAGTCACTTCCGGTGTCTGAAGGACGACAGGGCATCTCTGTTCTTACAGGGTTTGGGGAGGAGACACTGATTCAAAATAAGCCACACGCCCTCCCTGTGTAGTCACTATCCCAGGCTTTCATGGGGCCTTAGGGGACTAGACCTGCCTTCTGCTCTTCCTTCAGTGCCATGACCTGCCCAAGGCAGTCAGTGCTGGAACCCAGACTCAAACCTCGACAATCTGTGTGCTTACCCATGACTATTTTAACTTTTTAAAATTACTTTAGTAAAAACTTCTATACCACGGAACCATGCTTCTCCAAACCCGAAGGTGAATGTGAACCAACTGGTAACCATGTTGAAATTTGAATTCCTCACTCAGTAGGTCTGGGTTCTCTTAAGAGTTGATTTCTAGAATACAACGTTCCTTTAAGAAAGATTCCCCCACCTGTGTGTTTAAGGGAAAAGAGTGGCTACTTAGGCAGAGATGAACTTGGAAAATCCACCACACTGATAATTAGCTCCTTGGAGGCCATGACCCCTCCCCTCATTAGCATATCATACTCTACATGATTAAAGGACCATTCTAGGACGCAGCTGTTTGTTGTAAAATGGTTGTGACCTTTCCTTTGGGCAAGGCTGCAATAATCCTAAAGTTTCCCAGACCAAGCTCAGTTCTGGATGTTATTTGTGTGTGAATTTGATTTTAGAACTGGTTCACAAATATAGGTGCTCATTTGGATTTTGTGGGAAACAAGTCAGGCAGATGATAGACATTCTTAAGGCTTAACATAGTACATTCTAGTGATGTGACAGCACACATGGTAGTAATTAGGCTTGAGAAACACAGCCTAAATCACACAGATCAACAGGCGGAATTGAATCTGGTGAGTTAGGAGCAATGTGTTAGGAAGCTGATAGAGCACAGTGGAGGGCAAGGTATCCCAGACATTAGTAATTTCAGGAAGCACTACCTCCCTAGGGCAGAAAGGATAAAGAAAGGATGTGAAGCACCTGTATGTATTGGAATCGGGGCTATGGGGGAGAACCCACCTAGTCAGAACTGAAGGACAGAGGAGACACAGCCTGATATACTGAAAGAGCAGGTTGAATGGGGAAGGAGTACCCTGCTTCTCTCCTTTTCCTTCCTGCCAATCTCTTGCCAGTTCCTCTTGTTGGCCAGTCCTAACTGGAGGCTGGCAAGGGAGTCTGGGAAATGAAGTCTGATAGAGCAGAGCAGGCTGAGGGCTGGGAAGGTATGAAAACAGATGAAAAATTACTCACACAACCATTCCTGTTGTGGCTTTATCTATTCTCATATATCTGGGCATATTTAATTCCCATATAATAATGTCACTGAATCCAACTGCCAGGATCAGCTCTCCTTAAGATACTCTCTCCCCTCAAAGAGAGAAACACAAAGCCCGAACAATCTCTGGATCCACTTTGAAATGCATACATACTTACCTCTGTCAGATCCAGATGTGGCTTCACATGTGGTCAATGAACTATACAGGTTAAATAACACCAATTCTCCTTGACTAAAATAATAAGCAACAGATAAAGTTGATGTGTGTATATATAATTTAAAAAAACATTTATGTATGTTATGTTTTTATTTTTATTTATTTACTATATTTTCATCATATTTTATTATTTAAAACTACTACAGTTCTCATTTCTGAAACTGTCATTAGGTTGATATCATCACTTTTTTTTTACCACCCTTTCCAAATTCCCTTTGCCATCATGTAGTTGGCATTCTTTATCTGGTAGAATGTCACAAACGTTTATTTCTGAGTCATGTGCATCCTCAGTGGTCCTACCTTTAATGGACAGCTGTAGTTTTCTACTGGATTTTACTTTTGGACATGAAAGTCCTAAGAAGACCCCACTAAATCCCCTGGGTGTCAAACCTGGTCCTCTCTTATCCCCTACTATACAGAACCAAACTTATATCCCCTTGGAATTCAGGATGTATTACCCAGACAGCTCATTAAGTTCCCTTTTCTATCTGCCTATTGCTCTGAGGCAATGGTATAAGGAGGTCCCAAATTGCCACATTTCATCATGCAAGTCAGTGGGAACATTCTGTATCTCCTTGGTAAAGCATTCCATCCTGCCCCCTGACAACCAAAAACTCTAAACCTCTAGAACAAGTTTTCAAGAAGAGTGATAGATTATCAGGTAATGGTGAGAGGGTTCTTTAACATTTCCACCCCATTGATCCCTGGAATTGTAAATTCCTGCTGTGGAAAAAAAATGGCATCATATATTGCTTCCAGCTGAAGGCATTCTATAAGGTAATTCCCCGCTTCCAACACTGTTTCCCAGCTGGTCTTATAACTAAATATATATGATTGGGTTTAAGCAGATCCAGAAGGCACAGAGTCTTACAATGTCCACTCTTGCTGGTTCGCTGCCGCTCTTTCCCTCCAAACTTAAGCCTTATACAAATTCCCTATGACAATATGAGAGGGACATAAAACTTGGATCTGGTTTACAGATGTATCCACACAACATGGTGGCACCAACAAGACTGCTGTTGCATTCAGACCCTTTCAAGGTGGGCCTGAAAGACAGTGGTGAAGAGAAATCTTCCCAATGGACAGAACTTTGAGCTCTTTGCTGAATAGGAGAGATAGCCAGAGATAAGGATCATTAGACAGTGGCTAATGGTTTGGCTGGTTGATTGGGGACTTAGAACAAAATTGGAAGATTTATGACAAGGTGATCTAGGGAAGAGGTCTTATTTCTCAAAATGGATGGAACATGATCATGTTTGTGTCTCATCCAATAACTTCCCAATGGCATCAAATGCAGAGGAGACTTTTGAAAGTCAGGTGGACATGATGATATTAATATGTGAATATTGGCTTGGTCAGTGGCCCATGTACAAAGTGGTCATAGCAACAGGGATGTTGGCTCAACAATATGGACTATCCCTTACCAAGGTTGATCTGGCTACTGCCACTGCTGAGTGCCCAATCTGCTGATGGCAGAAGTCAACACTTCTAGAGTGGGGCACCATTTGCAAGAGGGGGTTGGTGACAGGCCAACCTGGTGGTATGCTGTTTACATTAAACCCCTTTCCATCATAGAAGGGGAAGGAATTTGTTCTCAAGACAATAAACAACTATTCTGACTGTGGATTTGCTTTCCCTCCCTGCAATGCTTCTGTTAGTCTCACTATTGATGGACTCAAAGAATGCTCTATTTACCCTCATGGTATCTTGTAAAACCTTACTCTGACCAAGCAAGGGACTCTTACACATCTAAAGGAGTAAGGCATTCATCACTTGATAATGAATTCCTGCTATGCATGCACAACCATATTGCTTGGTGGGTCAGATAACACCAAGTTCATGATGTCAAGTTGTTCTGCCTACTAATCTGGTGTTCTGTGGTCAACACTTTCAGTCTCTATGAGAGCTCAGTAGGAGACCAGTAGCTGTTTCTCAAAAACATAAATCACAGTTGTCAGTAGAATACGCTACAGATTTGCTCCGAATAGTAGAACACAGAGATATTTTGGCTCTCCAGAAATTAACATAAATATATATTTAGTACATAGTAAGCCCTCAAAACCCTCATTATTTCTCTTTCCTTGATGCTTAGTCACCCTTGGGGATGGCTTAGAGGAAGACTTACATATTATTGTATTGCTGACAGTGCTGAAGTTTCCTTCCTAAGGAGACCTAGTCTTTTCATCAGGAATTGGGACTCCTGTGAGCTGGCAAAGGTCTGGAAATTGAAAGAGAAATAACTTCCTTTTGCGGTTACTCAAATCATGTTTCTGCAGACTTGGAATTTTTTGCTTATGTAAAATAATGTTTTAGTAGGGTGCCCATGCTTCTTTTGAAAGATAATCCCAGCAGTTCAAAGTTAAAACTCTCTTTACCCCTTTTGCACATTATAGTAACTGTACCCATCTTGTTTGCTTGTTAAGCACTGTCAGTTGGACTCATTGCCCCAGGTCCCATCATTCCCAGTGAACCAGAAAGCCCATTTCACTGGAAATTCTCCAAGTGTCATTCTCACAGGGCTGTTCAAGGCTTCTGGCCCTCTCCTTACCAGAGTGTGTCTCAAAGCCTTAACAAAGGTCAGCCTCTGGGTCCTCCTGGGAGAAATAGGCAGGTTGTGGGTAAATGGGTTGCACAAAATAATTTCCTTTCAGGTTTCTTATATTCCTAAGTCTTTGACATTATTCCAGGGAAGTTTGAACCTCTGTACTTTGTTAAACAGACTGATTGATGTTGGACCAATAGTCCACCAACAGTTAACCAACCAGTTAAATTAGTAGAGCTAATTCCAGCTCTTCAAACTAGCACATGAAGTCTAGAATCTTGGATATAGTACTCATATTAATAAATGTAGTCCAGTCCAATATTTTTTCCATCTCAGGTTCTTATGGACATAAACTTAGCAAAATCTTGCTGTTGTTTTGGTAGATTATACTATCTCTAGGAATGGACTGAGGATGCATAGATCTTACTCTAACTATGGGTTTGGAGGTATGAGCAGAGTGATGGCAAATCTTCAGAATAGGCTTTTCCTTGAAAGCTTGTTATGTCAGGTGAGTGGCCTCAGAGTGGAAGGAGGTGTTTGTACTGGTAAGAAAGGCTTAGTGGATTTGGGGTGCAAGGTTCTTAGATTTTTCAAACCTATCCAAATGCCTTCACCTCAGTTTCAAGTCCCACAATCCACACTAACATAACCTAATCTTAAGAGTCTTGACATTGTGAAAGTTGCACTTGTCTTGTAATTCGAAAGCCTGTACAACTAGATTTTGATCTAGTCTTCAGTGTGTGATATAAAAATAGGAAGTTCTAAAAAATAAAATAAAATAAAATAACAATAGGAAGTTCTATTAACACCATCATGGAAGTTCTCCATTTCTTTGACCATGCCTTGACTTGAGCCAAGAGTTTAAAGCCCTGAGCTTAGCGCTTTCTTCTACATAAGCTCTCCAGTGTCACATGAAGAAGCCAGCCCTTCTTCATTACTATCATAACCATCATTACTACCATAACTATCAAGTACAGTAGCTCCTTTATATCTCAAAGTCTTGTTTTCCAAAGGCCCTTCACCTGAAGTAAGCACAGATGATAATATAAGTCACTGTGGAGTTATAGAATTGGCTCGTAACTGCTTTTCAAGATCAAATAGGTAAGAATTCTTAGAATTCCTGAATCTCCAAGTTTCTGGGACTACTTCTGGGATCAGTCAGGAATCAGCCAGGGCAAGAAATGCATCTTTGTCCTACCACACACTGCCAAATGGCCTTGAACCATATAGCTCTACTCCCACTGCTTCCAGCCACAGTTCTTTGGAACTAGGAGGACATTCAGTCAGCAGCTTATAAATGACTGGCAATGAAGGGCTCTGCCCAGAAAGAAGAACTGCTCCAGTCAAATCTCTCATTTGAAAAGTATAATGAATAAGATGCAGAAGCTCCTCAGGTTTGGGAAAGCTTGAAGGCCATGGTTTAAACTGATGAAGAAGCAAAGATGACTCCTTCATAGGAAGAGAAGAATGGAGGAAAAGAGAGCAAATGGGAGGAAGCAGAGACTAGGGAGACAATAAAGAAAGAGTGAGGTGGGCCTTCTTTGGGTGTCAGTGTGCACAAGTTTCTGCTTATTTCCTCGTGTGGGTTCCTCAAGAGCCCCTTTATCTTTGTTTTTTCTTTATTTTAAAATAAATGAGCAAAAGTAAATCCAACAGAACAAAACCCTCCCTTTCACTTGAACTGTTTGCATGGTCTCTCTTCCTTAAGACCAAAATATCCTGGCCTTGAGGAAGAAAAGAATATCTCTCTCTCTTTTTCTTTAAAGATTTTATTTATTTATTTGAGAGAGATAGAGTGAAAGAGAGCATGAGAGGGGAGAAGGTCAGAGGGAGAAGCAGACTCCACGTGGAGCTGGGAGCCTGATGTGGGACTCGATCCTGGGACTCCAGGATCATGACCTGAGCCGAAGGCAGTAGCTTAACCAACTGAGCCACCCAGGCGCCCGAAAAGAACATCCATAATACATCTTTGTATTAAATGAAGTAATTTGAGTGAAAGACTTGATATACTGGAAAAAAAAACTTATTTTTAGAATCAGATAGCTCAGAGCTCCAATTCTGGGCCTACCACTTATTTGCATGACCTTGGGTGGCTTAACCTCCTTACACCTCAATTTTCTCAACTGTAAAATGAAAATAATAGTTCCATTTGGAATATCCCTCCAGACTTACCAATTTCCATTTGTGAACCCATTCTTTAAAGTCAAGCTCAAGTGATATCTCCACAAGTCCTTCCTAAGTCCCTAGGAAGGGAGTCACCTTCCTTCTGTGCCTCAGTAGATTGATCCTACTCTGCCTCACGTACTACTTTTTTATATACCTGCTTCACTACTATGCTGTGAGCATCCTGCAGTTAGGGGACATATAATGTCCATTCACCCTCTATCCCTAGAGAGGGCATAGCAGAGAGGAGGTACAGAATAAATGTTTCTGGAGTGAGAGAAACACCTACTGTCCATTAGAACCACTTTCCTACTTTCTTTTAATTTTCAACTCCTTTTCTTAAAAATGAAATTCCAAAGCAGGTTCAGCTTCATTTGCTCAGGTGCTTATTATCATGTACGGCCATTTCTGAAATATATTTCATGCAATAATTATATACCAATTATAAAATTCATTTGTTCTTTGGCACTAGTTAATGTCATGTGAGTATTTTGGGTTTTCTTCAGCTTAAATTTTAGTGAATGCAGAGTAAGGCCTCAAGGGAATGGAAAAACATTAAAAATGATATGATTCTATTAGGAGAATGGAAAGAATTTAGAAATGTGAAAAATGCATAGGAAAAATCAAGATCTCCAGTGAAGAACAGAAAAGGCAGATGGTAAAAATTAATTATAGGATGGGGATGATCTTTCAACCAGTTATTTCAATATTGGGTCCAAGAAAATCCATGCTATGATTTGAAAGATGATGTCATTTCAGGTAATTTAGAAACAACCCATGGATACTCTGCTTTTATGAATAGTCCAAACCTAGACATTACCTAACTGCTAAATGGTTAATGATCATGCTCTGTGGGGACACGCAGACATCACTGCATTTTAACGTGCCAAACAGCTGTTAGTTAAGCAGACACTCCCAACCATGTTCTTTATATTCCCATAGAGAGAAAATCAGAGTGAAGTTCAACTTGAAATAAATATTTAAATTGTGTATAAATTCTTGGTCAATATGTATAACTATAAGTAATTAAGAATGGTATCGTTATTAAGGGAGAAGAGATTATTAAGGGAGAAGAATATGTTCTTAGAAGGGAATGTAAATAGACTGAAATCTCCAAAGGCATGAATTAGCTGAGCTCGTCATTAGTTACTTGATGTGGAAGACTTACCCCAACTTCATAAGTTTGAAATCAGCACAAATTAGAATGATGGTATAGAAGCTGATTCTCACTCATCCCCAATAAAATAACTTCATTTCTAACAAAAGTACATCAGAATCACAATATTCTCTCTTCATTTAAACAGACCACCATGATATCTAGTGTTAAGGTCCTTTTAGAACAATGTTGAGTTGTAGTGAAAGGATCTTATTAGAGCTATTCAAAGACTGACAGATGACATTAGTGATATCCCCGGAAGGAAACTAGATAACAAAATCAAATAAGCTCAAATAACTGCACCCCAGTGGGCTGGGCTCAATTTCAATTTCAAAAGTGAATGTTGGTGACTACCAGAGCCCTGTCTTCTGATTTATTCTTAAATGGCTGTGAATGTGGTCTGGGGCTTGTGGCTGGGTGGACCGTGGCAGTAATGGGTGGGACACAGCACCTGCAGCAGGGACTGAGTACAAAGATTTTGTTTGGCAGACAGAGTGAGTGCCCAAAGCTGAGGGTTAGGCTACAGATGAGGTGGAGGTGCCCTAATGTAAGGGGAAGCAGAGGGACCAGGAAAACTGAATATAGGGTCTGTCTGCAGGGGCCTGATCTTTGATACCTAGGAGGAGAACAAAAAGAAAAGTATGTGTGGGTACTCACATTCTCCATGGATTAGGTAGACAGGGCTCCTGGGACCAAGGGCCAAACCACAGCCCCTGTTATGAGAATTGGGGCACAAGTCGGGGCTAAATCTCAGTACAAGAGGATGCCCAGATGACTAAACTGGGTCACAAGTTGGGGGCACAGAATAAGCAGCAGGAGCTTAGCTCTTGTCTCAGGTCAGGATTAGTCCAGGGAAATGAAAAGCCAGAAGAGCAGAGCCTACGGGGGTGGGGGGGAGAAGGGGGGGAATCAAGCAGTTGCCACAGCCAGGAGGCAGTGGGGGGAATGGGAGAATGAACAGTTAGCTGGCCAGGCTGCCCAGTGCTGTCCCAGGTGGGGTAAAACAGGCTATCAAGGACCTGAGCAGCAGGGTGCTGGTTCTGGTTCTGCCATCAAATGATGTCAGGAGAATCTCTCAGAACCTAATTTTCCTCTTTTGAAAACCAGTGGTGATAACACTGGTTCTCTTAACAGTCTGGATTGACATCTTGTCTTCCTTCCCTGGCTCCTTGTCACACCTGGGACCTTGGATTTAGAGAAGATGTTAGCCTAGTGTCTGTCTTCCACTTTCTTCTCTCATTTTCTACTGTATTCCTGGATTCTCTTGTCTACTCCTACAACTACATCTTTAGCCTTGGCCTCTTTTTTGGACCTCGGTATACTAGTAAGTATTCATTAAGTTAGTTATGGCTGGCTTATCTGCTGTAATAAATGTATGATAAATAAGTAATGGCTGAAGCATGATAAAATGTATTTCTTGCTAGATAAAACTGCCCATGCCCATGCTAGATGGACAGAATGACTCCATTCCATGCAGTCATTCAGGGACTAGGTTGATGGAAGCTCTGCCACCTTCAACATGTAGCTTCATGGTTGTCCTGTCAATGCCACTACTGGAAGGGGAAAGGGCATGAGGGAGTGGGAGAAGAAGCTTATAAGGGCTAGGAATGAAAGTGGCACTCACTTCTGATGATATTCCACAGTCTAGAACTCACTCACATCACTACACCTAACTGCATGGAAAGCTGGGAAATGTAGGCAGGTCATGAGCCCAAAAAATGGGGACACAATATTTAGTGAACAGCTATAAGTTGCTGCCACAGTAATCCTAAATTTCCAAGTATCTTCAGGATATATCCCTTGGATGCTTTATAGGAACCTCAAACTAAACCTATTCAAAGTTCAAACTCATTAACATCCCTAATGAAACTTGCTCCTTCTACTATGTTCCTTCCTAAGTTAATGGTAGTATCGGGTGATACTTAGAAGCCTACCTACAAATCTCTGAGTGAGCTTCTCCCTCTTCCAGTAAAGTTTGGTGGTAGCCTTGGAAGTGCACTGCTCCTACCAACTCCCCCTCCTCCTCCTCCTGCTCCTCTTCCTCATTTTTCTTCTCCTTCTTTCTTTTTCTTTCTCCCCCTCCTTCTCCTTCTCCCCCTCCTTCTCCTTCTCCTCCTTCTCCTTCTTCTTCTCTTTTGTTATTGCTTTTATCTCCTGCTTCATGGAGAACGATTATCCAAAGGTCCTAGATGCTGATGACCCCTTCTGGGACCATGTCTGTGCTTGTACCGAGTTCACATTCTCCATGGGCCACTTTCTGCCTGTGACTGAGCATGCAAGGCCCATTCCTGCAAGTTGTGGAACTCCTTAGAGGGCAGCTTTGGCTTGAGGACTCCCCATCAGTACTGCAGAAATTTCTTAGACTTCTGCTGAATCTAAGACTCTCCTCCCAAGGCCTCCTTTGTTTTCTCTTCTTCACTGAGATAGGATCTGTTCTGTGGTCTGAAGGTTCTCCCCACCTTTAGCTTTCACACATGTTCCCTCCAATAAATCTCTTACAGATAAGTCTAATACAATGTCGGCATCTGATTTTCAGAGGACATGAACTAAAGTGTTTTTCAAAGGTGTGCTTTTCCACATTCCACAGCCCTAGATCAGTTGTGTCCTCCATCTCCCTTGTACTAATGAAAAAGCTCCTGATGGTTTCCCTGCCTCCTGTCTAGTTCTCTTTAAGCAGAGCGTCTACAGTGTCACAGTGTTCCATTTCTAAAATTTAGATATTAACAAGTTACTCCTCTGATAAATGCTTTCAATCGTTCCCATCTGCCTCTTATGGAATCCACCTAAATTTCTTGGAACATGGTTCAAAATCTTTCACAGTCTCTTCTCTGCCTCACCCCCTCCCACTGTCCTTCCCATGCCTGGAGCACTTGCCTTCCTTGAACCTATATTATTTTCCCTTTGCGTGGGCTCCCCCTCTACCTGAAATGACTTCCACCCATTTCTCATTCTGTTAAAATCTTATTCATTCACTAGATCCTAAATCAAAAGCCTTCCTAATCTCTAAAGACCTATTTTGCCCCTCTTCTGTTTTCTCACAGCACTTTGCATATGTCCCTGTATTTAAGTGCATTTCTACATCCTCCACTAGCTGAAGATCCTTGAAGGCAAGGACGGTGATTCATTCATTCAGGAAAAAGTTATTTAGCACCTACTGTGCCTTAGTTCCTGTCCTGGGTGTTTGGAATAAATCAGCAAAACATATTTAAGAAATCCCTCATATGGAGTTTCTAGTATATACCCAGTGTTGAGTGGTGCTTTTGCATATAGCAAGTGCCTCACTGTTTGTTAAATATTGAAAAGGAGATCGTCATTTAAAATACTCTACTGACCTAATGCATAGCTAATGGCAGTGCTGAAACTCACACCTATGTTAGTAGGGAAAAGTAGAATTATGGCTTGGAGTGTCTGCAGAACTTATAGAAGCACTCTACAGAAGGGAAGTCAACCACAAATTTAGGCCAGGAACACCTGAGGCAAAAGATAAGAAGGCTGGCAGAACATCCAAATCACAGGGAACAGCTTTTGTATTAAAGCTAACAGGAATCCACATCAACAGGTTCCTGAGTGGCTCAGTCAGTTAAGCGTCTGCCTTTGGCTCAGGTCATGATTCCAGGGTTCTGGGATCAAGTGCCACATCTGGCTCTCTGCTCAGTGGGGAGTCTGCTTCTCCCCTTACCCTCCCTCCCTCTCTCTCTCAAGTAACTAAATAAAAACTTTAAAAAAAAATTCCCAGGCAGGATTGTAAAAAAAAAAAAAAAAGTCCAGATCAGCAAATAGACCAGGCATGTCTAGGAATCATTCCCAGAGATAGCTTCTCCTCCAGGTGGCTTTGGGGAAAAGGCTCCTATGACACATAGAGATGCCTTCCAAATCTCACTGGACAGCCAACCTGAAGCACAGTCATGGACCCAAACATATTAACTCTAAGATCTGGGAGGTGTATAGGTGATGAAGACCCTTTATCTTCTTCTGCATAGACACTTACAAAATGAGAAAGTGTTTCTTTTGTAGACCAGACCATTCTGTTCTGTTGCTGGGCAGTCCTCGCTGCATTTATTCCTCTTCTAATACATCTTGAGTTTTGCTTATCCTTTCCATTGGGAAAGATCTCTGTTTATAGTAAAATGCCTTCCTTATATTTCTTAGAAATGATGAATGCGTTACAGTTTCAAGCAATAATACAAAAAAATTAAATAACTCAACTGATGTTAACCTGAATTATCACGAATATTTGGTGAACATTTTTACAGAAATCTTTAATAAATACCTAAACATAGATAAAAATAAGTATACCAAAATGAGATACCACAATCTTGCTTTTAATTTTTAATTTTAATTTTATTTGAAAACATTTTTTAAGTATAGCATACATACAGAAAAGGGAACAAATCAAAATCATAAATGCAATGAATTATCACAAAATGAATATGTTTGTGTAACCTCCACTTAGGTCAAGATATAGAACACCACCAGCATCCCAAAAGTTCCACTCTTGTCTTCCTGCTAAGAGTCCTCCTAATTGCACTGTTCTCTCCTTCCCTAAAGTACTCCTATCCTGACTTCTAACATGATAGATTAGTTTTTACCTTTTCTTTTTAACTTTTTTTTTATAAAAGGAATCATACATTAGGTATTATTTTGTGTCTGGCTTCTTTGACTCAAAATTATGTTTGTGAGCTTCATCAATATCATTGCATGTATTTATAATTTATCTTCATTGCTGCATAGTATTCCATTCCATTCCATTCTAAATTTATGTATATATTCACCTGTCAATGGACATTTGGTTTATATCAGTTTGGGACTATTATAAATAATGCTGGTAAGATATTCCTGTCATCTTTTTGGCACAAATATGTGCACATTTATTAGGTATTCCTTGGGAACAAAATTGTTTCATGAAGCATGCATCTGCTCAACTTAATCAGAAAAAAACAAAAGTTTTCCAAGGTAATTGTATCAGTTGTATCAGTTCACACACAAACAATGTGTGAAAATACTGGTGATCTCCAACCTTGTCTACTATTGACATTGCAAGGGTTTTTTTCTTTCTTTCTCCATCTTAGGCTATTCTGGGAGTAATGTTACTACATTTTTCTATTGGTTTTAATTTGCATTTATCTGAATAATAAATTCTGTGAATTTATTGTCCATTTGGTGTGTCTGTTTTGTAAAGTGTCTATTCCAGTTTTTTGCCCCCCCTTTTTAATGGGCTGTCTGCCTTTTTCTTTTCTTTTTTTTTCTTTTATTTTTTCAGTGATCCAAGATTCATTGTTTATGCACCACACCCAGTGCTCCATGCAATACGTGCCCTCCTTAATACCCACCACCAGGTTCACCCATCCACCCTCTTCCCTCCCCTCCATATCCCTCAGCTTGTTTCTCAGAGTCCACAGTCTCTCATGGTTCATCTCCCCTTCCGATTTACCCCATTTCACTTTTTCTTTCCTTCCCCTAGAGTCCTTCATTTAATTCCTTATGTTCCACAACTAAGTGAAACCATATGATAATTGACTTTCTCTGCCTGACTTATTTCACTCAGCATAATCTCCTCCAGAACCATCCGTGTTGATACAAAAGTTGGGTATTCATCCTTTCTGATGGCTGAGTAATATTCCATTGTATATATGGACCACATCTTCTTTATCCATTCATCTGTTGAAGGGCATCTTGACTCTTTCCACAGTTTGGCAATTGTGGACATTGCTGCTATGAACATTGGGGTACATATGGCCCTTCTTTTCACTACATCTGTACCTTTGGGGTAAATACCCAGTAGTGCAATTGCAGGATCATAGGGTAGCTGTATTTTTAATTTTGAGGAACCTCCACATTGTTTTCCAAAGTGGCTGCACCAACTCGCATTCCCACCAACAGTGAAAGAGAGTTCCACTTTCTCCACATCCTCTCCAACACTTGTTTCCTATCCTGTTGATTTTGGCTATTCTAACTGGTGTAAGGTGGTATCTCAATGTGATTTTGATTTGAGTTTCCCTGATGGCTACTGATGATGAACATTTTTTCATGTGTCTGTTGGCCATTTGTGTGTCTTCTTTGGAGAAGTGTCTGTTCATGTCTTCTGCCCATTTTTTGACATGATTATCTGTTTTTGGGGGGTTGAGCTTCAGAAGTTCTTTATAGATCTTGGATATCAGCCCTTTGCCTGCAGTGTCATTTGCAAATATCGTCTCCCATTCTGTGGGTAGCCTCTTTGTTTTGTTGACTGTTTCCTTTGCTGTGCAGAAGCTTTTTATCTTGATGAAGTCCCAAAAGTTCATTTTTGCTTTTGTTTCCTTTGCCTTTGGAGATGTGTCTTGAAAGAAGCTGCTGTGGCCAAAGTGGAAGAGGTTACTGCCTATGTTCTCCTCTAGGATTTTGATAGATTCCTACCTCATGTTGAGGTCTTTCATCCATTTGGAGCTTATCTTTGTGTATGGTGTGAGAGAATGTTAAAGTTTCATTCTTCTATACATAGCTATCCAATTTTCCCAGTACCATTTATTGAAGAGACTGTCTTTTATCCACTGAATATTTTTTCCTACTTTGTCGAAGATTATTTGACCATAGAGTTGAGGGTCCATATCTGGACTCTTCACTCTGTTCCATTGGTCTATGTGTCTGTTTTTGTGGCAGTACCATGCTGTCCTGGTGATCACAGCTTTGTAATAAAGCTTGAAATCAGGCAATGTGATGCTCCTAGCTTTGTTTTTCTTTTTCAACATTTCCTTAGTGATTCGGGGTCTTTTCTGGTTTTATGCAAATTTTAAGATTGTTTGTTCCAGCACTTTGAAAAATGCCAGTGGAATTTTGATCAGGATGGCGTTGAAAGTATAAATTGCTCTGGGCAGTATAGACATTTTAAAATGTTTGTTTTTCTAATCCATGAGCATGGGAATGCTTTTCCATCTTTTTGTATATTTTTCAATTTCTTTCCTGAGTGTTCTGTAGTTCCTCGAGTACAGATCCTTTACCTCTTTGGTTAGGTTTATTCCAAGGTATCTTATGGTTCTTGGTGCTATGGTAAATGGAATCAATTCTCTAATTTCCCTTTCTATATGTCTGCCGATCTCTAATTAATTTGTTGGGATTATGTTGCAAATACCTTCTCATGCCCTGTGTGAAGAATGAAACACCTTTCACTTTTACTACTATCTTGATGGCAGTTCTGCACTGTTAGTTTTTATAGTTAGTGCATACATCCTATTCTAAACAATAAGCTTCCAGTGTATTTTAATTTAGCAGGAAAAAAACTGAAGTAAAATTTAAGGAATTGCTAAATTTCAGATAAGTGTTTTCTTACCATAAAAAATACTAGTTTCAAAATGAAACCAGAGAGGAAGACAAACCATAAAAGACTCTTAATCTCAGGAAACAAACTGAGGGTTGCTGGAGGGGAGGTGGTTGGGAAGGATGGAGTGACTGGGTGATGGACATTAGGGAGGATATGTGCTATGGTGAGTGCTGTGAATTGTGTAAGAGTGATGAATCACTGTACCCCTGAAACAAATAATACATTATATGTTAATAAAAAAAAGAAATAGAAGAGTAAAAAAAATGCAAGTTTCTAAAATAAACCTATTAAAATTAAGGAAAGGGTTTATAAAAAGCATTTTTTAAAAAAGCAGTTATTTTAAATGTGTTTTAGCTTATGCAGTATCTGCTAACTCCTTGTTATGAATAAGGAAATTAACATTTGTAGATTACCTTTTCCCTTCTCTCTCCCACCCTCCAGAGTTTGCCAGCTTTATACCGTTGAGATTTTACATTTTAACCTGAGACCATGGTTTCTACCATAGCAGAATCTTAACTCTGTTTATGCGGGCTCATCCCTCTTTACTAGTCTTCTTATCATGCTTCTCTCTCCCTTAATTTTTGATTTTGATTCATCTCTTGGTTGGCTCATCTTCATTTTCAACTACATTCATAAAGGCCCTTAGGTGCTGATTTCCTCTGATACTGGAGAGCGTCTGTTACGTTCAAACTTGAAGGAAAACTTGGCAAGGTGGAAAATGGTCAGGAGGGTCCCTCGATAAAATCATCCCATAGCACTCTGCTTTATAAGTCCAGGGAATGTAAACCAATTTCCCACTGACACTTCCTTCCTTGGTGCACTGAGAACAAGTTCCCAAGTTCCTGATATCGGTCGCCAGAAGCCAGATCCTGAATGGAGAAAGGAACCTTGGCAGCCTAAGTGGCTCTATTAGCCCCTGCCCCCTTGCTTGCTCTAGCTGCCTCTCTTTCCCTAGGTGGGATCTGCTCGAAAGTGTGCAATGAGACAAGCCCTGCTGGTCCTACAGCATGCTTGGCTTTCAAACCCTATGATCTGTTAGGACTCTACAGAGTGGTTAATGTTTCACTGTGAAGTGAACTGTTTGGTTCCTATGGGAACGCAGACACATGTGTGGATCAGTGAGATTACAATGGTCATTGAGGAAGACTGAATCTATTTATCTAAGTTATCCATGCATTTATTCCTCCCACAAACATTTACATACAAGGAGGTCCTTGCATGTAACATCCACTACAGTCTTGCTTTGTGTGTGAGGTACTCAAGAGAAGTCTTTTCCAACAAGCCGGAGAGACCAGCACCAGATAGAATGATGTCACTCTGCCTGGCCCTTGTCCCCCTGAGCTCTGCACTCTATGCTTTCCTACTTCCACCCACATGGCCATGGAAGGCATGGGTAAAAATGGGGCCAGACTCTTTCTCAGCATCATTATAGGGCAGCCTTTGCCAGCATCATCCTCCACGACCATACTGGACATGCTTCCTCCTGCCATTCCTTTCCACTGACTAAATAAGTAACTTTGCTGAATGCAATTTAATTGTTGCTCTTAAAGAGAATCAGGGAATCCCACAGCAGACATGTGTAGACACATTGAACACACCCATTGCCCAGAGTCTAGGCCATGCAATATTGTCAAGTAAATTTTCTATCTATTCAGCATTGTCAGGTAGGAAACATCAGTTTTGCCCTAAGCACTGGGATTACCTTCGTCAGAGCAGAAGCCATAGATCTGACAGGACAGGACAGGCTCAGGAAATTCCAGCTAAGTAGGGGTTGTAAGCCTATCCATGGAAAGAACAGGAAGCATTTTTGTTTTTGTCGTCAGTATAAGAAGCCAAGCAAGATATTAACAACTTAGACTCTGAGTTTGTAAGGCAAGATAGCACAGTGTGCTCATTTTACACCGTAGTTGAATTCTTCCCTGAGCAACGGGCCGATCCACAGTCAGAAGCTAATCTCCATTTTGTGAGTGGGAAGGGGTGGGGATCTGCAGATACATGGGGAGAGAGATAGCAGTGGGTTGTTCTTTGCTCGTTCTATCTATCTATCTATCATCTATGTATCTATCTATCATCTATATATCATCTATCATCTATCTACCTATCTTTAGACACCATGACACTCTTTTTTTAATTAAATTTTTATTATTTACCCCAGGGGTTGAAGTCTGTGAATCATCAGGCTTACACCTTTCTCAGCATTCACCATAGCACAAACCCTCCCCATTGTCTNAAGGAAGGAAGGAAGGAAGGAAGGAAAAGGAAGGAAGGAAGGAAGGAAGGATGAAGGAAGGAAAAGGAAATTGTCTATAACCCATCCACCCTATCCCTACCCTCCCACCCCCCAGTAACCCTCACTTTGTTTTGTGAGATTAAGAGTCTCTTATGGTTAGTCTCCTTCCCAATCCCATCTTGTTTCATTATTTTCCCTCGCTACCCCCCACAACTCCCTGCCCTGCCCCTCAAGTTCCTCATATCAGAGAGATCATATGATAATTGTCTTTCTCTGATTGACTTATTTCGCTCAGCATAATACTCTCTAGTTCCATCCACATCATTGCAAACAGTAAGATTTCGTTTCTTTTGATAGCTGCATAGTATTCTACTGTATATATATACCACGTCTTCTTTATCCATTCATCTGTTGATGGATATCTAGGTTCTTTCCATAGTTCGGGTATTGTGGACATTGGTGCTATAAACATTCGGGTGCATGTGCCCCTGAGGATCACTACCCTTCTATCTTTAGGGTAAATACCCAGTAGTGCAATTGCGGGGTCATAGGATAGCTCAATTTTCAACTTTTTGAGGAACCTCCCCAGTTTTCCAGACTGGCTGCACCAGCTTGCACTCCCACCAACACTGTAGGAGGGTTCCCCTTTCTCCACATCCTTGCCAAAATCTGTCATTTCCTGACTTGTTGATTTTAGCCATTCTGACTGGTGTGAGGTGGTATCTCACTGTGGTTTTGATTTGTATTTCCCTGATGCCAAGTAACGTTGAGAACTTTCTCAGGAGTCTGTTGGCCATTTGGATGTCTTCTTTGGAGAAATGTCTGTTCATGTCTTCTACCCATTTCTTGGCTGGGTTATTTGTTTTATGGGTGTTGAGTTTGAGAAGCTCTTTATAGATTTTGGATACAAGCCCTTTATCTGATATGTCATTTGCAAATACCTTCTCCCATTCTGTCAGTTGTCTTTTGGTTTTGTTGACTGTTTCCTTTGCTGTGCAAAAGCCTTTAATCTTGATGAAGTCCCAATCGTTCATTTTTGCCCTTGCTTCCCTTGCCTTCGGGGATGTTCCTAGGAAGAAGTTGCTGTGGTTGAGGTCGAAGAGGTTGCTGCCTGTGTTCTCCTCAAGGATTTTGATGGATTCCTTTCTCACATTGAGGTCTTTTACCCATTTTGAGTCCTCCAAAGCTGTACATAGAACATGTAGAGCAGTGTGTGTAAATACTCATCAACCAAAATAAGAAATGGTAAAAAGAAAAATACTCATCAATCATTTATCATCCTCATTATTATCACCTCCTGTCACCTGGACTTCAGTCAGTTTCCTGCAACCAGGCATCACACCTTCACCTTTTCAGCCACATGAATCTCACCTTTTCAGAACTTTCCCGTTCCACTCTGGATATTTCTGTTTTAAATGGTTACTTTTTTAAAAAAAAAATTGTATTTGAAAGAAAATTAGGATGATACACCCATCTGGGTGGCTAAAAATGAAAAAGATAGACAATGCCTGGTGTTGGTAAGGATATGGAAAAAGTGAAATTTTCTTCCCTCCCTTCCCTCCCTCCCTCCCTCCCTCCCTTCCTTCCTTCCTTCCTTCCTTCCTTCCTTCCTTCCTTCCTTCCTTCTTTCCTTCCTCTTTCTTTCAAAGTGAAATTTCCACACCTTTCTATTGGGAGTATAGCTTGGTAAAAACACTTAGAGAAACCTGTTGACAGTATCTATCAGGGCTGGATGTGCTCATATACTCTGACCCAGCCATTCCACTTCTAAAGGCATAGGTAGTGTAAGGGAGGAAAACCCTTTTTTCTACCTTCTTAGGGTCTGTGTGGGCCCAAGAATTAAACTGACATAAGACAGATTAACAGAAGAAAAGTATTCAAATTTTATTTAGCATTGTTATGTTCACATGGGAGCATTCATAGGAAAAATGAGACCCCAAACAGCAGATGGACCTGACAGATTGTATACCATTTTTAATGATGACCAATAAATTTCTAGAAAAGCAATAAGACAAAGGGAAAGGGCTAAGCTTCTAGTAATGATAAATTGTGGGATGGTGACTGGTCATTTCCATCCCTTCTTTTCCCTGTTTTTTAGGTACTGGAAGATGGAAATAAGTGTCAGAATGAATGAAAGATAAGGATCATTTAAGTAGGTTTGATTGCACAGACCCCTTTTGACATACTAATTTCTGGTAAGAATGTTCTTCTCTTCCTGGTAAAGGAAGGACATCCTTCTCATGGGGAATTTTATGACTTGTTTTTAAGTAGAGGAGGGAATTCAGAGAGCTCTCCTGCATCTGCTATTTCTCAAGTGCCTTCAGCTCAAAATAATCAAAATGCCTAAGCAGCATACTTTGGGGTGGTGTGTTCTGATTCCCGTCAGTACATTCACCAAAAAAAAAAAAAAAAAGTGCAGGAATGTAATTAGTAATAACAAAAAACTAGAAGCAACCTAAATGTCCATTAACAGTAGGATGGGTGAGTAAACTGGGATATTCATACAATGGGATTCTATATAGCAAATGGAATGAATAATCTGACTACCTTCAATGTGGATGAGTTCCACAAACAGAAACGCAGGTGAAAGGAGATAAAGAAAGCATACTGTATGTTTCCATTTATATAAAGTATAAGAAAGACAAAACTAATGGATGATGTTAGAAGTCAGGATGGGGGTTCCCCTGGAGGGAGCACTAATGACTCAAGAGGAGAGACATGAATATTTTCAGGTTTCTAGTTATGATTGATCCTGGGCTGCTAATACGTGTGTCTGTACCTTGTGAAAACTTTCTTTAGTTGTGTGCTTACTTATGCACTTAACTAAATTTATATTAGATTTTGGTAAAAGTTAACATCAAAGAAGAAAGACAAGAGTTTGAAGAAGTCTGTGATTAGAGTCAGGGATTGATGTCAAAGATGGAGAAGAGTTGAGCTGCCTTAAAAACAAGAGGAGGAAAATATCAAAGGGAGTTACAAGAACTTTTTACTTATAACGATTTTGAAAGACTAAGTACAGAAACCCAAGGATTCAAAGAGAATTCATAGAACACCAACTTGGAGCATCATAACCAGGAGGCAGAGGCCTGGGTCACCTCCAGAGCTGCTTTGTGGTGATCTCAGAAGTCCTTCTTAGAGGGTGGCTGGCCCCACGTTTCTATGACATCAGCGGCTCCATGTGTGTGCTTGTGGCTAGCTGTATAGTATGTTTCGTAGTGGGGATGTGTCTTGTCCCAAGACCACCACGTTAATTAACCAGCAGAGATTAACTGAATACTTACTATGTGCAAAACAACTCTCCTACACTTTCTCTATCTACCTCAAGGCCAGCAGAGACAAAACAACCCCTGGAGGGAATGACCTACTCTGTTCTCTGGAGCAGAGAGGTGCCCTCTTTCCCACATGTTTCCCCAACCTGCCTGCCCATCAGAATCACCTGAAGTGCTTGCCAAAAATGTAGGTAAGCCCATTTACTGGAGATTATGGTTTGATTTCTTGGGGCAGGATCTGGGATTCCAGTCTCTTCTTCTAATCAGACCACTTTAGGAAACAATGCTCTAGTGCTAGAGGACATTCTTTTGACAAGAATAAACACATTACTACAAATAGTGAGATGATGTTTTGACAATAATTCAAAATTTACATTAATATTATAATTTCTTGAAGAGGAAAGGAGTGGGATCCTGACATTGAGTCTAGCAGTAATGTTGCTAGCTAAATATATGGACACCCAGTTAAAACTGAATTTTAGATAAATAATGAATATTTCAGTATAAGTATGTATGAAATCTACTTAGGCTAAATTTTTTGTTGCCATTTTTCTGAAATTCAGATATAGCTGGGTGCTCTGTATTTTAATTTCCAAATCCTATCAGCCATCCAGCAGGGGGTTAAGAATACAGAAGTCATTTGCTGGGCTGATTGTAAATGGGAATGGACAGGTTGATTGGGATCAGAGGTGGCAGTCAGGAGGTTAGGGTGTTGATAGGAACATTTGTTGACTTTACTAGGGGCCAGACACTATTTTAAGCTCTTTACATTAATATATTCACCTTTTATACTAACATATGATGCAGGTATCTGTCGTTATTTTACAGATCTGGAAACTAAAGCAGTTAGTGGTAACCTGCCTCAAACCACAGTGGTAAGGAACCAGAACAGCAGGATTCCTCCCAGGTAATGTGGTTCTGTGCCTTTGTGCAAGCCACCAACCTGGCTGCCACCAGAGGGAAGAGGCAAGCGCTTCTCTAATGCAGGGGTTCTTAAACGCTGTGGACGGTCCCTGGTCCCCCTTCCCCAATTCATTGATGTATTCAGCAAATGTTTACTGTGTGGCCTACTGTTGGTGGATACTGCCTAGGACTTGAAGGATGTGATGGTGAATGAAATAGACCCAGTCCTGCCAGATGGCTTCCCAGGGGAATTCTACCAAACATTTAAAGAAGAATTAATACCTATTCTCCTGAAACTGTTCCAAAAAATAGAATTGGAAGGAAAACTTCCAAACTCCTTTTATGAGGCCAGCATTACCTTGATCCCCAAACCAGGCAAAGACCCCATCAAGAAGGAGAATTACAGACCAATATCTTTGATGAACACGGATGCAAAAATCCTCAACAAAATACTAGCCAATAGGATCCAGCAGCACATAAAAAGGATTATTCACCACGACCAAGTGGGATTTATTCCTGGGATGCAAGGTTGGTTTAACATTCGCAAATCAATCAATGTGATACAAGACATTAATAAAAGAAAGAACAAGAACCATATGATCCTCTCAATAGATGCTGAAAAAGCATTTGACAAAGTACAGCACCCTTTCTTAATCAAAACTCTTCATAGTGTAGGCATAGAGGGTACATACCTCAATATCATCAAAGCCATCTACGAAAAACCCACAGCGAATATCATTCTCAATGGAGAAAAACTGAGAGCTTTTTCCCTAAAGTCAGGAACACGGCAAGGCTGTCCACTATCACCACTGCTATTCAACATAGTACTAGAAGTCCTAGCCTCAGTCCTTGCTTTGTTAGAATGCTAATGGTGGGAGGAGAGGGGATTGTTTCTACAATTTTTATCAGAAATTCAAGTAAGCCCTAATTCTTCCAATCTTGGAGAAGATCAGGAGCCGCCAGTCTGGCTCTTCTCTCCCACCAGATCTATCTCAGATCTACTGCTGCCTTGTCCAGTGCTGGCTGCCTCCTGGCTGTGGCTCCCACTATGTGTTATCAGTATGCTTTACCCATTTGTGTTCCTATCACTGCCCTAAGAACTCAGGCAGCACTTTGTACAGGATGCAGGAGGCATCAGCCCACCAGCTCCCTGAGCAGAGTCCTCAGAGCCATGTTTGGGAACATTTGCCAAAGACCTCCAAGTGGGTGTCAGTCCGGAATAGAGACCAAAGGGGAAACTGGGGCATGTCTGGGAAAATCTGGTACCCAATCAAGAGACTCTACTCCTTTTCTGGTAACCTGAGACGTCTTGCCATTGGTGATCTTTCCTCAGTTCCATTAGAATGTAAAGGCAGAACATCTTTGAAGTCTGGGGCTCCTCTCTGTCTTTACAGAAAACAGTTCACCCCTCACTCTGCCCCCACCAGGCAGCAATTTAGGACTGCTCGTTCCTTGTTTTTAGCATGGCACTGGCACTTAAAACATCATTTTTGTCAGAATCACAATGAAGGAAATCCAAAGCAAAACTGTGAGGTCTTTCACACATATCAGACTGACAAATACCTTAAATGGTGATGGCCTGCAGTGTTGGGGGGTATGGGAAGACAGGTACTGAAAGACCCTTCCCCTAGAAGGTAGATAGGATAACTAACCGCTTTTTTTTTGCTT
>LNAC01000640.1:913794-990492 GCA_002007465.1 Ailurus styani | reverse complement strand
ACAGACCTGTACCCCTTGGGCAAATAATAAAAATAAAATTAAAAAAAAAAAAAAGAAGACATGTGATGTGATGAGCACTAGGTGTTATATGCAACTGATGAGTCACTGAACACTATATCTGAAACATTTGATGTAATATATATTGGCCTATTGAATTTAAATTTAAAAAGTAAATAAAAAAGAATGTATTTTATTTAACTCTATATCCAAAATATTAGATCTTCAATATAAAATAAAGTATGGCCTCCATTTTGCCCTTAGGGGCATCTTTGTATGCTTTGTGTCTAGCTCAGTGCTTGGCACATAATATGTGACCAATAAATGTAAGCTGAAGGAAAAAACAATATAACCATTGGGTACCTGTTATATGTTATTAGGTGATTCAGTCTTTAATGACTGTGTTGTCATTGCCTAGAAAGATAACCATTTTTCCCATGCATTTTTAATTTCAAATTCTTATAACTAAAGGTCAGCCCAACTAGCTTAATCATATACTCTTAACTCTTAAACTATATAAACAACTTACATTGTTCCTGAATTCCAGTTGACAGCTTATTTGAGAATAGAAATTCCTTAGACATGGAGTAAGTTTGGCATTTAGACTAGTGTTAGAATAACGTAGATAGTGTGGTAAGGACAGTCCTTGGCTGCCTCAGGGTCCTTCATAAGGACATATATTTATTTTCCAGTAAATAGATTTCATGTAGTTTACACTTACAATTCCCATTGGACTTTGGGTTCTATGGCAGCTATTTTTTTTCCTGCTATAAAAGCACTTAGTCTCTTAACTCCACTTGATGGGCATTCCTTCAAATATTCATAAAGTTTTCTGTAACTGTCCAAGTTTCCTTTCTGCAACTATAAATATATCAGTAAAAGAAGAATCAAGCAAGACAGGTTCAAACGTTAGCCTGAGATTCTCTTTCAAGTTAATAATCTCTAAAATACAGATCACAGTTTAAAAAAAAAAGGTGATGTTTCTTGACAAAAAAAGATTGGTTCTGGAGTTAGTGGAAATATGTGCAAAAGAAAGCATTCTCAGCTACTGGTAGACCCTTAAACCGTACTCACCAATCTGAGCAACACACGTGGCATACTTTAATGGGCATGAATCCACATGGCTAAGAATATCAACCAGGGACCTCTCGGGTTTGTTTTTTGTTGTTGTTGGTTTGTTTTTGTCTTCCCATTTAGTTAATAAAACAAAAATTGTTGAGCCTTTACTATCAAACAGTGCTGGGTGAGGGACAATGGGAAGTGCTGTAGGAGCATAAGTTAAGATCCCATCTTTTAAATTGCTTAAATCTTATTTGGTAAATAAGCCCAAGGTCACCTCAAGGTTACTATTCCTCTTTATTTTCTTCTTGTAAATTCCCTCCACTGGGGCAGTATTACCTCTTTAAAAAGGCTTGCCTATCACCCCAATAACATATCATGCCATATTTTATTTTTTAATTAAATTAAATTATTAAATTAAAATTATTGCTGTTTTTACTACCTGGAAAATACAATAGAAGACAGATAGAAAGATAGATGGATGGATAGATGATAGATAGATAGATAGATAGATAGATAGATAGATAGATAGATAAGTACTTTGTTTGTTTAACTGGATCCCTTTCTGTCTTTAATTTGGCTAAGGCCCTAAAAAGCTGAGAATAAAACATTAGGTGGTAGGTACTTGTACATTCTAAAATGAAATGTTAAAGTTACATCTTGAACAGGATACTGGAGAGAAGAAAACTTTTTGCAGCCTACGCCCAACACTCACCTCAAGTATATGAAAAGGTTAAGAAGAAACATCTCAGAGAAAGAGAATTTGGGGAGAGCTATTGATTTGCTTTGGATTTTCCACTCCCTCAACCAGTATTTGGCCCAGTCTAATAGAGGCTTCAGAGAATCTTTTGGTGACTGTCTCCTAAGTGGTGCCAAACAGGTGGAAAGTCTCATGATGAGAAATAGATTGTGGTTGTTTCTATTAGTTGGTAAAGTGAGAAGATTTATCTATAAATGAAAGGAAGAGTTTTGACTAGTCCATGAGAACAGGATACTTTTATTACTTAAATGAAACTGTTTTGTGTCTAATAGTGATTAGAGAATTATTATCATCGGAGTGATGATATGAGTTGAAGAAGATCTAGGACCAAACCAATATTTCATCTACAGAGAGTAAGAATGAATCTCACAGAGGGTTTGAATAAGTTTCAGAGGGGAAAAAATGGTGCTATTTTGTGACTGTTCCTTCTAGATCTTGCTCCTTCAACACAGCAGTTACATATATTTTCTGTCTTCCCCATTGGAATATAAGCTCCCCAAGGGCAAGGACCTTATCTCTTTCATCCATCAGATTCCTCTGAGCCTAGAAAAATGTCAAGTACATAAGAAATATTTGTTGAATGGATACATAAATGGGTAGCAGTGCATAGGGGATCAGAAGCTTCTACATGATTTTTCTTGAGGAAAATATCTCAACTGAAATTACAAAACAAAACAAACAGACAAAAAAACAAAAACATTTAGATGATCTTTCCAAAAGAAATAGAGTAGGAAGACTGCCTTCTTAATGTAGCCATAATTTATACTGGTTTCAATGGAGGAGGCTCAAAGTCACATTTAGGCTCCCCTTGTCTAAAATCTCAGCTGCCTAATGATATTCCGCTTATGTAACTAATTGCTATGGTGGCAGCTTTTATTCCTCCTTTGCATTTTCTCGTGTGATATTCTGTTGCTAATAAAACTGTCAATTTTCTTTTACTTCAATAAAAGGTCACAGATGACAACAAGCCCCTTCGCCTACTAACAGCAAGAGCCTTTATTAATATTTTAAATGTACACAGTGATATTTCCAAAAGGTCAGATTTTTTAAAAGACATAAAATGTCAGTCCTAATTCTTTTCTCTCCTTTTCTCTGCCCCATATCACCATCACTTTGCTCTTCAGCCTCAGATACTTTGCTTATTATAAATTATGTTCAACCAGGTGAACATCAGGTGGGAGGAGCAGGTAGGGGGCATAGCAGCATAAGAGACACATATCTCTACCATCCATATTTCCTGCAGCTGAATGTACAAACATGGCCATAATGAGCAGCTTTCCGAGCCTAAAGGTTCTAAAGAGTCATCACCAACAGGACTTCGGATTTTAGTCCTGTTCCTTATATTATTTAACAAATCATCCTAAAATTTATTGTTTAAAGTAACAAACATTTATTTTGTGAATCAGAAATATATGTAAGGCTCAAGTCGACTCTACTTCAATAATTTTTTTAAAGTTGGGGTGAAGCTTAGTGAGTTCCTAGGTCCTAGGTCTCTCAAAGGCTGCAGTCAAGAAGTTGATCTAGGCTGTAGGCATCTCAAGATCAACTGAGGAAGGATTCATTTCCAAAATCACTCATGTCGCTTTTGACGGGATTCAGTTCCTCACAGGCTGTTGGATCGAAGGCTGGATTTTGGCCAAAGACCTCACCAGTTTCTTGGCCACATGGTCATCTCCATAGGGTAGCTTACCATGTGGCAGCTAGTCTTCCTCAGAACAAGCAAGTGAGTGGGCAAGACAGGGTGAGTGATACAAAATCATGGTCTTATTGTAACTTAGTCTTCAAAGTAACATTTCATCATTTTTGTCATATTCCGTTGGTTAGAAGTGAGTCACTAGGTGCAGTCTGCATTAGGGGAAGGAAATTACATGAGGGCATAAATACCAGGAGGTAGGAATCATTGGAGCTCATCTTAGAGGCTGTCTGCCACAAATAGGAAGCATCAATTTGCACCAATCACTGAAAAAAAAAGAAAAGCTTTTTAACTATGTTTACTATGTGACAGGTATAGTGCTAAGGATTTTACATGAAATTATTCATTATCTCAAAAAAATTATATAAGGTGAGTGCTATTAATATCCAGAGGTTGTAAACTGATGCTCAGAGTCAGAAGGCAACTTCTTCAAGATTTCACAACTAGTCTGAGACACACCTTGCCTTTTAATTACTATACCTCACAACCTTATTATTCTGCTCGTTTTCTAACCTTTCTTTGTGATCAGTGATAGACATTTACAAAGATAGCTGGCTAACATTTGGGTCATATCTGTGGCTATGAGAGAGTATACAATGAGCTAGTTTACTCAAGAAGAGACCCATAACTGACACATGGCTAACTTTTCTCTACACTTGGATCTAGGGAGAGAAATTAGCCAGGTGGGAAGAAATCAGAAAGGGAGACAAACCATGGGAAACTCTTGACTCTGGGAAACAAACTGAGGGTTGTGGAAAGAGAGGTGGGGCGGGTAGGATAACTGGGTGATGGGCATTAAGGAGTGTATATGATGTGATGAGCCCTGGATGTTATATACAGCTAATGAATCATTGAACAAATAATGTACTATATGTTGGATAATTGAATTCAAATAAAAAAAAGAAGTTAGCTAGATGTGGACATTACCTTCCAGAAGCTACTATGTAGTAGGGAGGCTGAAATATAAAGATCCTAGTATAGAGCAGAGTGACCAATGATAAATTCTACCTGGAGAAGGGAGCATCATGACAGGATTTGATCACTCATTTGCCTAAGAAGACCAAAATGTGATTTCTGACCATGGATATTTCTTAAGAAACCTACTGTGCAAAATGAGGATGGTACCCCTACTGCAAAGTCAGTGAACACCATGAGGGGAGCTGGAACTCCAACAATTGTCCAATAATAACAAGGAATGCCCCTCACCTGAATTGTCAATAGAGGCCAAGTGGAATGGGCCTGGAATTCTGTCTCCATCTCATTACTGAGTAATGAGATAGTCCTTCCAACATCTTACACTGCTAGAGCTGTGGAAGAAAAACCAACTAGGGGGCATCTGGGTGGTTCAGTTAGTTGAGCATCCAACTATTGGTTTCAATTCAGGTCATGATCTCATGAGTCATGGGATCAAGCCCTGTGTTGGGCTCCGTGCTGCACACAGAGTCTGTTGGAAATTCTCTCCCTCTGCCCCTCCCCCTACTCGCTCTCTCTCTAAAATAAATAAATAAATCTAAAAAAACAAAAAAAGGAAAGAAAAATCAGCTGAAGTAGGTCTAAATAAGATCCAGAATCTCATGATGCACTATAAACATACACAGGTTTCAATAAAAAATCATTAGTAATCCTAAGGACCAGGAAAATCTAAAACAGAACTGAAAAATACAGTAAATAGATAAAAATACCAAGACTGCAGAGATATTAGTTACCTGACAAAGGTTTTAAACCATCCATGATAAAATGCTTCAATGAGCAATGATGAAAGCTTAAAACAAACAAATAAATAGAAATATTCACAAAGGGACATCTGTGTGGCCCAGCTGGTTAGGTGTCCAACTGTTGATTTCAGCTTAGGTCATGATCTCAGGGTCATAAGATCAGGCTCTGTGTCAGGCTCCACACTCTGTGGGGAGTCCGCTTGAGATGCTTTTCCTCTCCCTCTCTGTCTATGCTTCCTCTGACTCATGTACACTCTCTCTCTAATAAATAAATAAATACATCTTCTTTTTTTAAAAAAAAAGAAATATTCACTAAAGAAATAGAAAGTTTTAGCAAAGAAATATAAAGAAGAACCAAATGGAAATGTTAAAACTGAAAAATAAAATAACCAAAATATAGCTCAGTGGATGAGCTGAATAGCAGAATGGAGATGACAGAGGAAAGAATCAGTGAATACAAAAATAAAATAATATAAATTGCCAATCTGAACAACAAAGAGAAATTAGAATAAAAATTTAAATGAACATGGCCTTCAGGACCGATGGCCCTAAAACAAATATTATTTATGTCATTAGAATCTTGGAAAGAGAGGAAAAAGTTGGAACTTGAGAAAATATTTAAAGAATGAATGGTTGAAAACTTCCAAATTTGGCAAGATATATAAATCTACAGATTCAAGAAGCTGCATGAAACTTAAAAGGGGTAAACTCAATAAATCCACAAAATATATCCAAAGCAAACAGAAGTAAATAATAAAGATAAATAAACCAATGAGATTGAAAATTAAAAAAAAGAAGAAAGCCATATAGATCCCAGGAAATGAACTGACGGTCTCAGAAGGGAAGAGGGTGGGGGCAGGGGATAACAGGGTGATGGGTATTAAGAAGAGCACGTGTTATGATGTGCATTAGGTGTTATACATAACTAATGAATCATAGAACCCTACATCAAAAACTAATGATGTATTATACAGTGGCTAACTGAACATAGTAATAATTTAAAAAGAAAAGCATTAAAACAAAAAAGTTGGTTCTTTGAAAATATTAGTAAAATTTACAAAACTATTGCAAGACTGACAAGGAAAGTAGAAATTGCCAATATAAAAAATGAAATGGGGACTATTGCTACAAAACCTGCAGAACTAAAAATTATAATAAAGGAATCCTGCAAAAAATTCACACACAAAAATTTGAAACTTAGACAAAATACTCTATTTTTGGAAAAATGCATTTCAACAATTATGAAATAGATAATTTGCATAACTTATTATAATTAAGGAAATTGTATTCTTTTTTTCAGGATCCTATGCATCTAATTATACAATAGCATTTTATTTTATTTATTTTATTTTATTTTATTTTTATTGAACTGTAGTTGACAGGAAATTGTATTCTTAATTCAGAACTTCCCCCCAAAAGTAATCTCTAAGCCCAGATGTTTTCAGTGGAGAATTCTACCAAACATTTAAGGAATAATTAAGACCAATTGTATGCAATGTCTTCCAGAAACTAAGGAGTAAATAATACTTTCCAGTTGATTTTATAAGGCTAATATTTCCCTGATAACAAAACAAAGATAGTAAAAAAAAAAGGGAGGAATGGTCCAATATTTTTCATGGTTATAAATGCAAAATCTTTAGCAAAACACTAGTAATTAGAATCTGCAGTATATAAAAAGAATTATGGACCACGATCAAGCTGGGTTTATTTTAGGGACATAAGGTTTGTTCAGTGTTCAAATATCAATTAATATAGCCCACCATATTAGCAGGCTAAAGGGTAATCATGTGATCATACTGGTCAATGTAGAAAAAGCATTTGATAAAATGTAACATTAATTTATAATAAGACTTTCGGATAAATGGGGAAAAAGAAAGAATATCCTCAAATTGATAAAGCACATCTCTTTTAAAAACCCTACAGCTAATATTCCAATTAATAATGAAAGATTGAATTTTTTTCCCTAAGATTGAAAATAAGGCAAGACTGTCCTCTCTCACTAATTTTATTCAACATAGTACTGAACGTTCTAGCCAGTGAAATTTGGCAAAGAAAGAGAAAAAGAAAAGACACATAGATCAGAAAGGAATAAATAATACTGTTCCTATTTGCAGGAGACATAATTATCCATGTGGACAGTCACAAGGAATCTACAAAAACACTCCTACAACTAGTAAGTGAGGTCAGCAAGGTTTCAGGATACAAGGTAAGCATAGTAAACTCAATGGTATTTCTATATACTACCAATGAACATATGGACACCAAAGTTAAATATAATACCTAGTTTATAGGCTTTCAAAAGATGAATGTTTAGCTGTAAATCTAAGAAAATATTTACAGGATTTATTTGCTAAAAATTATACAATACTGATGGAAGAAAAGAAAGAGGATGTAAATAAATGGAGATTAAAATGCCACGTTCATGGATTAGAAGACACGACAATGATGTCAGTTCTCCTCAAACTCATATACAGGTTTAACGCAATTACTAGTAAAACCACAGCAAGATTTTCCACAGATAGAGATAGGACTATTCTAAAAATTGTGTGGAAAGGAAAGAGAACTAGAATAGCTGAAACTGGGTAAAGAGTACAGGGAATCTCTCTGAATTATTTCTCACGAGAATATGTTGAATCTACAATTGTCCCAGGATAAAAGGTTTAATTTATAGAAACTGGGAAAAACACATGAAAGTCGAGGGTGGGGGGAGGATGACATCTGTATCTTCTGTGAAGTTCCAAGATTTATGCTATCCTATAAATCCAGAATTACCCCAGGAGCCCTTCGCATGGAGAGAAACAGCCCTGCAGAGCAGTGGTTTGGTTTTGCTAGAAATGATGAACTAAGTGTCTTAGAAACTGCAGGGTAGTTCATTTTTACTTTTGTTTCCCTTGCCTGGGATAATGTGTGACGGGAGCTAAGATTTCACTCATTATCCGTCTTTAGTCCCAGGCTCTTTCCACAATACCATATGGTCTCTCTTGAGAGGCAATAGCAGGTCATATACTACTGTTGGGTCAACCTTATTTCAGTTTCTACCACCTCACGTTAGAACAAGTCACTTAAAAACAAGCAGATAAAATATATGTATAATCATCCATAATTTGACATAGATGTGAAAAAGAAAGAAAAATAAAGAGACAAAGAGAGTAACAAAGAGGCAGCAGAAGACCTGGAACCAGTTCTCACTACTCTTATGAATATTCTTATGACTTTAGTTAAGTCCATGATCTGTGAGTGGGCTTCATGTCTTCATTTTCTACTGCTGGAGCTCTTGTTTTAAGATCAAATGCCATAAAACAAATAGATGCAACTTGGAGAGTTAAAAGCATCACAAGTAAGATACATCTATCATTAACTAATAATTGCTGCAAAGAGAGAAATTAAATTACCATACATTCAATAAAAAATACATCTCCTGCCTGAACACGTCTATTCCAGATCATACCTGAAATTCCACCTTCCTTTACCTGCCTTCTAAAGCCTCTCAGCTGTAAATCTCAATAAAACCTTCAAAAGGCAATTTGGTAGAAAAATGTTTTAGCTAAATGCCTTTTGCAATGATATGTCAAAGAGGATTTAATTCCTCCTGCTTATGCTTCTCTCATCTTACAAGGATTCGGAGTACCTAAATATCCCTTTCTGGATGGTTCCTCAAGCAGAACAGAGTTGGCTTTCAGTTGATGATCAATTTAACTACTGTGCACACTAAAATGTATTTTCAAGAACTGCACTAAAAAAAAGATGAAAGAAAGAAAAAGGAAGAAAAGAGTGGAGGAAAGCTTTCAAGAATCTGAGTTCTTGTTTTCGTCCATTTCTCAATTCAAATCTGTTTTTATGAGCAAGATTTAGTGGATGCGACATTGCATGTCTTACTGTTTTTGCCACCTACATTAATCACAGCTGATAGAAGCCAAATCATTGTGATTAATCCAACAGAATCAATACCAGGTGTGTGATAATATAATTGTGGAAAAACAGAATACGGAGAGGGGTGAAATAAACCAATGAGGTCTCAGTGAGAGATATGTACAAGGCAATGTTCGTGCAGCTTAAGGTGGCTGGTAATAGAAATTAGGAAAATGATATTTAAAGATAATGAAAGGTTCTGTTTTCCTGTCTCTCTCCTTTGCCTTGAGCACAGCTGTAGATATGCCTGAAAGTTTTCATAATCTGTATCCTCCCTGAAAGAGTCATTAGTAAGAACATCAACCCAGAAATGTGGAAATGACTAAATGGCTGCTATGATTCGTTAATGGAATAGTAACATTGAAGACTTCACAAAGATGGAATGAGCCAACTAGAATATCAGAAAATGAACTTAAATTGTAAAACCTTAGAACTGTATGTTCCTCAAAATGGAGCGATGTCACCTTGTCCTAACACCTCTCCAATTCTTTCCTGTTGCATGCCCTTCAAGTACCTTCAAGTACCACCGTTCTCTAGGGACACAGAAAAGGAACAGTTTTCCCTGTGATAAGGCAAAATTGATGTTGCTTCCTCTCACTAATTCCTTCATTTTGCCCAGAACAAGTCTGTCACCTCTTCTACCTGGAAACATTTCAAGTATGTGAAAAGAACTATCACCTTTCTGTTTTTTTTCTCATAGCTGTATAAAAATATAAAAAAAGAATGTATATACATTTTAATTAGACTATATAAAAGAGAATGAAAGCAGCACACTAAAATAGAATGGAGAGGATATGGATTTTTTTTTTCTATTCTATGTCTTCTAAGACTTCATGAAATTGCTTAGGTAATGGGGAAAATATATGAAAATGAAAAAGACAATATTATCTTTCCTTCTGGAAAAAAATATAAGTAGAAAAAGAAATGAATACATTTGCTGAATTTGGGCAAGAGATTGCATGATGCATATTTCTCCTTGTTTACATGTTAAAACTGAGGCCAGAAGAGGTAAGGGGTAGACTATGGTTCCTGCTCTAGGTGTACAGTCATGGTCTTAAAAATAAGCCTTTGATTCCCAGACTAGCATTCATTTTCTTACACTAAGTCATGTAGTTTGCCTTAAAGCCATAGTATTACTGTTGTTTTAATTTCCTTAGCTCAACTGGTTGGTATTCCTTAGATTGCTTCTCTGGGTTTATTCTTTGGTAATAGAAATTATAGAAACAGAATTTGGAGAGATTATGAAAAATTCCCATTTTCCCATGTGTCTCCTTTGCTTTGGGCACAACTGTAGAGATGTCTAATAGTTTTCACATTTGTGTTTTCTGGAAGAGTCATTAGTAAAAAACACCAACCCAGACATGCCAAAATGGCTGCTATGAGTTTGCTAATAGAAGGACAACATTAAAAACTTTATAAAGATAGCAGATAGCAGGGTGCCTGGGTGGCTCAGTGGGTTAAAGCCTCTGCCTTCGGCTCAGGTCATGATCTCAGGGTCCTGGGATCGAAGCCCACATTGGGCTCCCTGCTCGTCGGGGAGCCTGCTTCCTCCTTTCTCTGCCTGCCTCTCTGCCTACTTGTGATCTCTCTCTATCTGTCAAATAAATAAATAAAATCTTAAAAAAAAAGATAGCAGTTAGTAAAACTTCTCGTGTTTTTATGTTTGAGCTACAGAAATGTTAATTTTCATGCCCTTATCAAGAATGTCAAGTAATAGCCCAAATATTTATCCAGCTCCCATTTGCTCTGACTCATCAACTAACCAGGTGTTTAAGCCTCATTTGTCCATCTTGAGAAGACAGATAAGTAGAGAAATGAAACAGCCTGGGTACAGAGTGTTTAGGTGGGAGTAAACCTAAATAACATGCTCTTTTCTGGTTCTACACTACCTGACATTCCCATCAGCGTTGATCTCCAGTGATAACCTGCTCAACGACACTCCTTTTTTTTCCCCTTACTTCCTTTCCAGCACTTCCTGGAATCCCTTCCCAGGAAGCTTTTGGCACTCACAACTTTGTTTTAGGGTATGCTTCTGGGAAAACTCAATCTATCACAACCCCTTCTACACATATGAACACACCTGAATACACACTCCTAGGGCCAGCAGGTGTGTTATCATGTACATCAGTTAGAAGTAATCCAGGTGCCACCTGGGAAATAAAGGTCCCATCTATTCTTGAGCATGACTGAACAGGACCCTGTCTTGAGTTGAGGTCCATTGGAATTTTCCTAGGAGGCAAACGATTCATGGAAAGAGTTAAGTCCATTCATCTTCATGGCACATCCTTGACTATTCCATCACCTCCTTCACAGGTGTGTTCTCCTCTACACTTCACTATGAAATGTCTCTGTTTACCAACTTGGGTGGAAGACAAATGTCGCTTATCAAAACCATCAGTACAGCAGCCTCCGTGGAACTCACAGAAGTTTGCATAGCAACAAGCCTTGTTTTATTAGCTAGTGACACACTACCTTCCTCTTTCTTCTCAGAGTGTGTCACTTTATAGGCTATTTCTCCAAAGTTTCTCATTAAACACCTGAATTTAGAAGATAAGTAAGCTGACTTACTATTAAAAGTCACTTTACTAAATCAGTCCCCAGAACATTACTAAAAATGTCTGAGCCTTCCAGATAAGGAAGATAAATTAACCTATGAAAACACCAACATGTGCTGCCTTTGCCACCTCCCACAGTTCTTTGGAATTTATTCCCTTGAGGGGAGAGTCTAAGAAACAGTATACAATTTCACTAATGTATGGACTAACAACTTGTGAAATGGTATAATGATGATCTGGAAGACTCTTATCCATGGGTGCTATTCCAAATCTTCAGCATCCATGGTGGGACATTGAACAATTAGATCAGCAGCAGGAAGCCTGGGGAGATCCAAAGGGTCCTGGGAATGGGCTTGGGGAAATGACAGTGGTTGTGGGGCCTCAGAGAAATGGCTCTTTAACAGCCTGTTGCTGTACATAAGAATTTAAATATTTAATGCGTAGTTTGATTGTTCTTGTGGGTACCAACTGAAGATCATGCCATGAGCAAGGCTGGGGTGACTCATTCCAGCAGGAGCTCACCACTCTACTTCTGGTTGCTGTCACAGAATGAGAACTGGAAAGTGTCAAAGACTGACAGATGCCTGGTAACCAAAGCCAGTTCCTTTACTTCAAGGGAAGCTGCAGATCTTCCTTGGGCTCAGACTGAGGCTGGGGTTTCTGGAACTCTGCACATATTAGCCCCACCCTTCCCTGTCCCTTCCTTGCTTCCCACCCTCACTAGTTCCTCCAGCAAGCACAAGAATCCTGACCTCAGGGTCTGACTCTTGGAGACCTGACCTAAGAAACTCCCTAAGCTGCAGTTATTTAGCTCTGAATATATGAATTCCATTTTTTTTTCTTCCTTGATCTCTTATGAGGCACCACTTGTCACTCCACACTGGTTCTTGCTAATTGATATCATCATAATGTTTATTTTTTAATACAGAGCCTCTGTTCCAATCCCAGAAGACCCTGTGTCTCCAAGTCTCAGAGTTCAGTTTTGAAAAAACCACCAAGTCTGTGTCTATTGATTTAGATGTTTCTGCTCTGAATTGGTAGTGCCAAATTCCATGTAAATGTGGAACTGCCAGAAGCATGAATTCCTTCAGAGAAGATGGTTCCCCTCTAGTGCCCTTAGCTGATGTCTGAACATCTTTCATAGTTGTGGTACTACTACCACTAATAAGAAGAAGCTATCATTCACCAAGCACTTATTAGATGTGGGTCTCTAACAGGAATGTTTTATGCATTATATCATTTAAGCCTCAGAGAAACACTTTAAAATGGGCATCATCAACTCCAATGCACTTTGGGGGAAACTGAGTCAACAAGCCTTAAGGAATTTTTCAAATGTTTCTCTTCTATCATGTTGAAGAGCCAGGCTATGGGTTCCCAACTATTTAGTACCAAAAACTGCTTCTGAACACACTGTTGATTTTGTCTCCCCAGAAGGAAGAGTGGGACGGAGCTTCCTGCCATTGGTGGGACAGTGATAGAGCCCAGGTTATTTTCTTCAATAGCTGAAAGCCCCTTGGACTCAGCTGATCCCTCCATCTTGCTTCCTATTATTGAGACCTTTGTTGAGAGCACCCCCAGGCACAGGCTGTCCATTTTCTGCCCTGCTGTGGTCCTGCTCGGATACCCACTGTCACCCAATTACATTGTTCTTTCATGTAGTCCCAATAGCCAGTTGTTTCATTATCCTTTTCTGAGATTCTCCAAAAGAACGCTTACACAAAAGCATTTCTGGGCAATGTAAAATTTACTGAAGTAAGCATCTTAACAATTTATATAGGAAACAATAGGTGTAGAGGTCCTCTCCCACTTTGAACTCCCCCCATGCTCATTGCTCAGCTGGCCAACTCCCTTCTCTCACAACATTATTAAAATTCTGTCTCTTACGTGGATGTGGAAGCCAGTCTGAAGCCGACTTCCATACTACAGCCTCATATCAAGGGCTTTTTTTTTTTCAGAAGAGCCAACCTTCTCCCACAAATTAATTTCTTGAATCTGTTGCTAAGAAGATAAATATTTCTTTCCTATGTTACTTGCAAAAAGTTAAGGAAAGCTATCTAAATTGGGTAGTGGAGCACCATTTACACCATCTTCCTGACTCCCAGAAAATGTAAATGAGGGAGATGAATAGTTGCTTGAAGCCAAGAGAAAGTCCTGTCATATCTTGAGGTGCTCTGTATATTAAACAAATAAAGAAAGATCAAAATCGAGTTGAAAAACTGTAGTCAATCAAAGGTGTTTATGCTGAAAAAAATCCTCAACAAATTTAACACATACACACAAATGTATTACAATGCTGTTCTCAGGACAGTCCTAGGATTTAGTTTTAGTTAAAAAAAAAAGTCTATCATGTACTACAAGTTTTTGTAGTAGTCTGATCATGAATTCTGGTCTAAAACTGTATGATGAATGTTTTTTATTGGCACCAGAGAATCTCTTTGAGTGTAAGTTTGAACTCATTTAAAAACATATCTAGTTCTAAATTTAAGACCTTCCATGAATGTGAAGGCTTGACTAAATGGACCTCCCTCTCTCTTACCTAAGTCACTGAAATGTGCCTTGGGTAAGTATCAGCCCAAAGAGCAAAACCTATTCCTCTTTGAGTAAAAGCATCCCTTACATATATCATATACACAAAAGACAGAACATTAAAGGAAAATCATACAGCCTGGATAAATAAATGAGGAGGCACATTTAAATGGACCAGTTGATTTCAGAACTGTCCCTAAGCAATGAATCAGTCTGTCCAGCTATTGATTGATTTTATTCAGTTGTGCAAATAAATAAGTCCTTCCCAATAGGTACACTGTCTTGCTATGTATACTACATGTATTTGAAGAATCACATCCATCTCAAATTAAGGAAGCACTCTGTATCATATCATCCGAATTGTATGATATCTTCTGGTGGATGAGTTTCTGTAAAACATTAAGTTACTTGACAAGAAAATGTCACGGAAAAATAAAATAACTGCAACTTTAGGTCACCTTAAATGTAGCTCCTCTTTAAAGGAAATTAGAGTACACTCAAGCTTGCAGTTTCCACTGGAAACAGTGGATAGAATCGATGCCTTGTCAATGAGAAATTTAAAAGAGAAAGTGCTATCCCTTTATTCACCATAAGCTTGGAATGGTAGCAGTTCTTAGGGAATAGGTATCTAGCTGTGGAGTATGGTAGAGAGACTCTGATGATAATGGGTACCACCAATTCCTTCCTGCTCAAGCTGTACTTCACATCCAGAGAGACCTAATTTCCTTTCCCTCCAAACTGAGCTGGGCTTAGCAACTTGCTTGATCAATAGAATGCTGTAAAGTGACATTGTGAACTTCTGAGGCTCAATCTTTTGAAGATTTTACCTCTTGAGCCTCTTGGATGCCCCCTCTCTGAACTTTGCTTCCATGTTGCAAAAAGCCCAAACCATGCAGAGAGACCACTTGTTGGTGTTCCAGCCAACAGTCGCAGATGAGTTCCCAGTCAACAGCCAGCATCAAATACTGGCCATATGAGCAAGCCATCTTGGGCATCTGGCCCAACCAAACCTTCAGATAACTGCATCATGATGTGCCATCTGACCACAACTGGGCGAAAGACCCAAAGTGAGAACTACCCAATTGAGCCAAATCAACCCACAGAATCATAAGACATACTAACATGTGGTCAGGTTTCATTGTCGTTTTAAGCCACTAAATTATAGTGTGGTTTGTTGCATAGCAGTAAGAAGGGAAGAGGAAAGAGGAAGAAAGCAAAAAAGAAGTCTCTGGAAGGTCTATCAAATTACACATAAGAGAACTACGTTGCTCCTACAACATTTGCATATCAAGAGAGAGGATCTAACCAAAGGATGTGTGTTTTGAAACTTTCCCAGAGTCAGTGACTTTCTGACATAACCCAGTTAATGTGGGACAGAGTTGTTGTTTGCAAGCATTAAATGTTGACACTCTCTCTTTAAATGAAGAAATAGTGAGGTCGATCTAATTTTTTTTAAAGATTTGTTTATTTGACAGAGAGAGAGTGTGCATGTATGAGTGGGGGGAGGGGCAAAAGAAGGGAATCTTCAAGCAGACTCCCTGCTGAGTGTGGAGACCACCCTGGGGCTAGGTCTCATGACACTGAGATCATGACCTAAGCCAAAATCAAGAGGTGGAAGCTTGACTGGCTGAGCCACCCAGATGCCCTCAATTGGCTAATTTTATAAATAAGAGACTATAAGAGATGGTAAGTGATTCCATGAGGCTAGGAATTATTCAAATAGTACAGCATCAAAGTGATTGTTGAATCATTTAAGGCTAATCTTTAGTTCCCGTATGAGGTAATACTCTTTTTTTTCTTTAAGATTTTATTTATTTATTTGACACAGAGAGAGAGATTACAAGTAGGCAGAGAGGCAGGCAGAGAGACAGGGAGAGGAGGAAGCAGGCTCCCCTGCTGAGCAGAGAGCCTGATGCGGGCCTCGATCCCAGGACGCTGAGATCATGACCTGAGCCGAAAGCAGAGGCTTTAACCCACTGAGCCACCCAGGCGCCCTGAGGTAATACTCTTGATATAAACTCTAAATTTGAGAGTTTAAGCCTTCAAGTGCTGGCCTGAACCTTTGAATCTTTTCATTGCCATGCTTTTCATTTGAATAATTCCATTTTGAAGTATTTAGAGGAGTAACATTTAAAAAGGAAAATGAATTATTACCACATTCCTTTATATAGTTTATAATAAGTGATATATCTTTATTTACTTAAATTATGTTATTATTCTTGTTTAGATTAACATGGGTTGGCAAAATTTTCTGGAAAGGACCAGAGAGAATATTTTAGGGTTACATAAGGCCTCTGTTGTACCATCATCCTCTTTTTTTTTTTCTTTGCAAGCTTTTAGAAATGTAAAAAATGTTATTAGCTCTGGGGTATACAAAAGGAGGTCATGGATGTACTTGGATCATGTGCTCTATATTGCCACCCCAGATTTAGAAAAAGGAATGTACAATAGCATGAGGAATTTATAGTGTCACATGAATAAAAAGAAATACTGTTAGTCGAGTATTATTGTGGCAATGATGGATTAAACAAAGTTAAGCAAGTTTCTTTATTGCAGGACTTCTTAGAGCCTTTAATATGTGAATATGCACTGCAAATCACCAAGAGATGGGTGTAGTGTTCGACATTTCCTAAACACACGATTAACTTTAGAAATATTATTCATCTTAAGGGAATAGTGTTTTCCATAAAACTCTCTTGGAAACACACATTTAGGCTAATGGAATAAAAAAAGAAAAAAAGCTCAGTTCTAAGGAAATTATTGAGGGGTATATATGAACTAATGAGAAGGCTGAAATACCCACTTCCTTTTAAGTTCAGCCAACAGGAGGGTTCTGGTTACTGAGGAAATGATGGGAGTTGGTTGCATGCTGTTATTTAGTTCCTGAAATCGTTCTAGACCAAGTGTCTGTTGTACATCCCTGTAAAGCCTACCTTATCACAGGAATGCTTTCTAAAAGATGTCTGCCAATTTCTTACGGATGGCGGGCAGATGTTTAGGTCAGACCAAAATAGCAGCATCCACATTCAAGAATGAACTGCCTGCTCAGAAAATTACCTTGCTGACCGGGAAGTTGCTAAGAACAAAATCGTGATTTTCCTTTTTTTCTTTCTATCTTTTTTTTTTTAACGCGTCTGACAGCTTCAAAATAGAAACTAATAAGAATGTTATTTTCCCCCTGATGTGATAAAAGCCTTGATAAAAGAGGGATTAAAATGACTGGCTCAGATGTGAAATTTTGGTGACCTCCATTTTTGTTGCCCATGGAATTTTTTTAACCCCTTTTTTTGGGGTCACTAATATTTTACTCTACAAGCAAAATTTTCATTTCTTTGTAGCTCTTCATTTTGTCACTTGAGTTTCTGGTTAGTGTCATATAAAGAATGTAGGTTCCTGTTGCAACTCCATTATGCATTAATTATGTAGCTTTAGGAAACTCCTTTAACTGGGCGCCTGGGTGGCTCAGTGGGTTAAAGCCTCTGCCTTCCGCTCAGGTCATGATCCCAGGGTCCTGGGATTGAGGCCCACATCAGGCTCTCTGCTCAGCAGGGAGCCTGCTTCCTCCTCTCTCTTCTCTCTCTGCCTACTTGTAATCTCTCTCTCTGTGTCAAATGAATAAATAAAATCTTTAAAAAAAAAAAAAGGAAACTCCTTTAACTTCATGGGATCTCAGGTAGTTGTGACATTTTTGGAAAAAATAAAATTACACATAAAAATTAAATGGCATGGCATATGTAGAGTTTTTATCAGGTCATATACACGGTAGATGATTACAATTATTTATTTTTCTCTACTTTTCTTCCTTTCCTATTGCCTAGTTAACTCTCAGTTCTAGGCTTACACAACACAACGTACTTTGAATAATACAAAAAACTGACACTCTGGGTATGAGCCCATGATCTGAGGTGAGAAGCAAGGGCAGCTGTGGCTCTGGAGGGTCAGCTTTCCATATTCACAAGGATGTACCAGAGCTTTGGAAGAAGATCCAGAGATTATGATCCCCAAGGGTGAGAGGCTGAGTTTCAGAACAATAAGAAGTAGGGAGATTGGTTTCTGCCAAGCAACTTTCTCATGGACGTGACAATTTTTGTGAGCTGTGCAGCATCTTAAAGCCTTTGTGCAATCTAAAAACCTTCACTACCTTTTCTTGTCACTCAGGTATGCCTGCCAATTTCAGTGATAGGAAGGCAGCAGAACATATAGTTAGGATACTCTCCTATGCTTGTTTTAGCAATTCTGTGGTGCATGTTTTGAATTTATATTTTTTATGTCTCTAACCTGATAAAAGCTCACCCAAGAAATGCAAAATGTCCAAATAGCTGTCAATGTGCTTCGAAGAATATGATTTTTCTGTAGTTAACTGATTTTCATTGCCCATTGTTGAGCAAAAGTTGACCAGAACCAATTCCAGAAAAAGATACAGAACTTAAGCAATTCAATTGTTATTGGGGGAAAAATATTTCAAAGAACTTCCTTCCCAAAAAAGCATCCAAGCAAGCACAGCTGGTTTCCCAGGTGATTTTGACTAAACCTTTAAAGAATAGATCACTCTAATATTTATTATTTTAAATTTGTTTAAAGCACAGAAAAAAAACCCTGAAGCTTCAAACTTCTTTTTTCTTTGAAAATACTGCAGCATTGCTACACAAACCTGACAAAGTTAGTACAATAAAAGAGAACTCCAGATTAATCGCATAATGAGAAGCAATATAAGAAGCCAAACAAAACAGTATAAAGCAAAATACAGCAGTATGTTAAAAAAAAGAAAAGAAAAAGAATGTCCAGGTGGCATTCAATACAAAAATGCAATAAAGTATCAATATCAAACCAAAAATGAATATTCACCATCATATATGCTATAAAGATCTTTAATAAGAGACAAAATCCATTCTTGATTTTAAAATAAAAACACTAGAAAGTAGGAGTAAAACAATGCTCTGAAATATAAATAATCATAACCCTAAGTCAGCACTAGGTTTATTAGGGAAACACTACGAAGCATCTTCACTAATGTTAGAAAAAAATAAGGATGCTACTGTCACCATTATCATTTAATGTTGCTCCAGAAATATCAACCAATACAATTAAACAAAGTAAAGACAAAATTATAGTGAAGAAACAAGAAATGAGATGACTGTGTGCAGATGTTAATATGGAAAATTACAAAGAATCTAATTAAAAACTGCCACAAACAGTTTGAGAATTCAAAAATTATCTGGGCGCAGAAGTAATGCACAGAAGAAATCAGTAGCGTTCATGCCCTCAAATAATCAGAAGATACAACTGGATAAGAGACACCATGTAGAGTGGCAACCGAAAAAATGCATCCATACATTTAATGAAAATATACACAATCTGTAAGAAAAATTTTGCAGTGATAGTGAGGTACAGAAAAGGAGATTAAAAAATGGAAAGAAAGCCTAAGTTCTTAGCATCCTATAATATTAAGCACTTGGGGGCGCCTGGGTGGCTCAGTGGGTTAATGCCTCTGCTTTCGGCTCAGGTCATGATCTCAGGGTCCTGGGATCGAGGCCCGCATCGGGCTCCCTGCTCACCGGGGAGCCTGCTTCCCCCTCTCTCTCTGCCTGCCTCTCTGCCTCCTTGTGATCTCTCTCCCTCTGTGAAATAAATAAATAAAATCTTTAAAAAAAAATATTAAGCACTTGGAGGGTGGCTATAAATTGAAGGTGATCCAGGGAAAAGGCTGAGTACTATTCTACTTGGAACTAGGTAAACTCACTTTAAACTTCATATGGAAAAATAACCTTGGAGATTTGGAAACATTATTAGATCTCAGAACATTAAGGAAAGAGGACTAGAGCTAGCAAATGTTGAAGCATATCATATAGCCACAGTAATTTCAGGAGTGTCATACCGACAGATGAATAAGACATGGATACTTGAAGTTCAGAAATATCTCTATACACATGGCAATTAAATATGCAATAAAGATAACATTTCAATTCCAGGAGCAGAGAAAGGAAGCTTATTCAACAAATGTATTGTAACAGCTTAATAGCCTTCTGGAGGGGGGGCAGTTTTTACACCTTAAACTCCATACCTTACCTAACTTTAAAGTAAAACAAATTTGGGGGCACCTGGGTGGCTCAGTCAGTTGAGTGCCTGACTCTTGATATCAGCTCAGGTCATGATGTCAGGGTCACAGATTGGAGCCCCGCAGTGAGTTCCTTGCTCATTGGGGAGTCTACCTAAGATTCTTTCTCTGCCTCTTCTTTTGCCTTCACTCCCCTAAATAAACAAACAAACAAACAAACAAACAAACAAACAAATAAATAAATAAAACTTTTAAAACAAATTTCAGATTGATTTAAAAAAACATTTACTATAGAAATAAAAACAAAATTACTCAAAGTAAACATTAAAAAATTTTAAATATAATTTTGAAGTGGACAAGATTCTTTGGTGTGATAGAATATGCAGGTGACTTAAAAAGAAAGGTAATTTTTTCCTTTAATTGTGTCCAAGAGCACATATATGAAATCAAAAGTCAAACAAAAAATTTGTAAAAAAAATATCTGTGGCTCATATCACAGAAAATTAATTCCCTGAACATACAAAGAGTTTCCACAAATCAGCTTCGGTAATGAAGAACAACCCAACAGAAAAAGTGAACAAAGGATAAGACATAAGTTTCATTTAAAAAGTTTGAAATATGGTAAAAAATGTTAACTTTTCTTACTATAGAAAAGTTGCTTATTAAACTTTGACATGAAAACGAACAGATTAGAAGAGATCATAAAGTTTGAAAACAATTATGAGTATCATTGTGAAGAAAGTCTGTGTCTTTCATTGCCAGTAAAAGCACAAATTGGAACAACCTCTATACACAGCTACTTAGAAGATGTATCAGTATTAAAAATGCGTATACCCTTTGAAATAACAGTTCACCTTCTAGGAATATATTCTATAGATACACAGATGCCAATTGATAGATATCCAGCTTCATTCCTTGGAGTACTGCTTGTAGCTGCAAAATATTATAAATTACCTACAGGTCTGTTAACAGAGGACAGGTAAATAAATTATGGGCTGCCATACAACAAAATACTAGTCATTAAGAAACAAAACTAGCAGATCTATTTGAGCTACTATGGAAAGATAACCTTTAAAAATATCAAAATGCAGATTGCATTTTGTACATAGTACAATATGTCCTATTTGTGTGATTACAGAAAAATAACAGAGATTACCCCAGAAGAAGACACCATTGACTGGTAGTTGTTATTGTCTCCAAAGAGGGCAACCCTGAAGCTCCAGAACAAAGAAGGAAGGTGACTGATGCCTTTGATCCCCTTTCAACCACTCTTATTCAACATGTCAACTTCCCATAACAGGACTAATACGGACTTTGCTTTTCTGATTTTTCCTCTCGTTTTTCCTTCTTGTTTGGGGATGATTTATGAAAAGAGGGAAGGCACATGGCAACTTTGTGCTGTCTTTTTTCAAACCAGAAATTTCTATTCCTTTTTTGCCTTTTGAATTTTTTAGCCACATACATCTATCACCTATTAAAAATAAGAAGAGGAACTAGAGTGTATTATGCTAGCAAAATAAGTCAATCAGAGAAAGGCAAATACCATATGATTTCACTCATATGTGGAATTTAAGAAACAAAACAGATGAACATAGGGGAATGGAGAAAAAGAGAGAGGGAGGGAGGCAAACCATAAGAGACTCTTAACTATAGAGAACAAACTGAGGGTTGCAGGAGAGGAGAAGAGTGGGGTATAAGCAAAACGGGTGATGAGTAATAAGGAGGGCACCTGTTGTGATGAGCACTGGGTGTTATATACAAGTGATGAATCACTAAATTCTACTCCTGAGACCAGTATTTCACTATATGTTAACTAACTAAAATTAAAATAAAAAATTGAAAAAAAATAAGTAGAAGTAATTTAAAAAAAATCAAGATTAGCAGAAGTCAAATGTTTAACTTTGGTTAATGAACCTACCTAATTTATGCTCACTGTTATGACATAGCAAAGTCCTAGGGTCTCGGACTCGTCATATGAGAAAGAGGAGGGAAAGAAGGGGATGGTCTGTGGAATTAATTCTTGATTTCACTTTAACAAGAGCGCTTCCCCCCNTCCCCCCCCCCCCCGTTTTACCTAATAATGTTTTGAGTGAAAGATTTCAATAAAAATGGATTCTGCTGCTAGTAAGAATATAAACTGTCCCTGTAGTTAATGGGACCATAGAGGCACTTTGAGGTAATTGGTTACCCTACATTTAAGGCTACTGAGCCTCACTATAATTTTACTATCTCAAATTATTTCCATGGTTTGTAGTTGTTATGTGTTTATTATTTACATCTATTTTTGATGGTTTTTAGAGTTACTTGATGCTAAGCCCTTCATTGGGAGCACACTTATATTTTCTTGTCAGTTTATTTACTTTTGTGGTTTCTTTTAATGCCTCCTGGTGATATTGGGAAGTTGCGGTAATAATGCCTAAATTTTGTTAGAAAATCCATGATCCAGTGAGATCTCCAGTACAGCCATATGTTGTAATTTCCTGGCTCCATACTTCCTTGGTATTTGGCTTAGTTGCCTCAGTAAGTAATTATACATTTACTTTGTATACAATAACCAGCATTTTATGAATCACTGTGTTCTAGGGAATCAGACCAAGCAGACTTCTTAAGTCAATGTGAAGATATAAATTATAGTTTCAACCAAAGAGTGAGTATTATGAGGTAGGTCCTGAATTAGAAAATAAAAGATGAATAAAAATTCACTCTGAATTCACACATTGTCTAATTGCTAGCTCATAATCCTCTAATATGCATGAAGCCCACGAGCACATAGGTAAGCTGAGAGCAAAATGGGGTTTGTAGATTCAGCTCTTATGTCTCCTCATCAAATGCTGAAGGCCTCAGGTTTGGTGTTGCAGATGAGGAACAAAGAACGGGCAGATGAGGTGTCATTTCTTCTCCTTTCTAGTCGATGCCACTATTAGTTCCGGTATTCACAATCTATGCATTGTAGATGGGAAGCATGTCAGAAGCGACTATACTCTCCATTAACTGGAAAGACAAACAAACAAAAACGCAAAAAGCAAAACAAAATGAGATCTAGTAAATCTTGGATTTACTTCAAAATCCTTGGTGCCAGTGTTTCAAATAATAGTATTTCTTTATCCTACTTCTTTCAATAATCGTCTTTTAGGTATTCACCTTACCGGGTAGGAATTGTGCCTACCAGGCACTGGGGACCAAATGATTAAATGCATTATGATCTTTGTCTTCAAGTCTAATGATGGACACAGACATGGAAAAGGATCACAAAGAGAAGTCGTAGTGGTTTTTCCTGTGCTGACGTCCAGCTCCCGGATCAGTCAGGGTCCCCGAAGGAAAGGACGGTGTCAGCGATACGAAATGAGGAGACAGACTCGGATGATGTTTCAGGAGTCTCTCAAAACCTCAGGGTTCAGGGTCCTTTTTTTATATCATTGTAACAAAGGATGATCAAAGACACAACCAGGATGTTTATTCATTGATCAGAGGAACCTTGGTAGATGAGTTTGGTGTTTTCTCAGAGGCTGGATAGATGAGGCCTGCTTTTCTTATCTGTATCATAAGTCTCCTGGAGCCTGCATAGTTTTAACAGAGCTCCCCTCCTGTTCCTTTGTTTTAAGGTCTCACCTAGTTCTGACTTAAATCACTGGTTTGGTAAAGATTCGTTAGTCGTTATGTTTTGAGGTAAAAGGCTATTCATCCTGGGGGAGGGACAATATGGTGCCAGACCTTATCTGGCAATATTTCAGGACTCTAGCTAGGCTTATAGAGGGAGTAAATCATCTATATAGGAAAAAGGTGAATCATACTAAGAGTAAATTGGACGAATGCTTAACAAATCTAACCCATTCTCTCTATTCATAGCATTCCACGTCCTTTGAACTGGAAGCTGCTTTTAACTGGGAGGGGGTGATTAACGCTTGACCCATTGCGATTCTCCTTGCCTTGCAGGAGGGTGGTGCCCCATGCCGTGCAGTGGGGGTTCACCTGCTTGTACCACACAGACGGCTCACATCATTCCTGGACATGGGGGCATAGGGTGGGGTGAGATGGAGTCTAGGGCCTGGAGGTGGTGAGGGAACGCTTCTCAAATAAAATAGACTAGCTGCACTTAAATGAAAAGCAGACAGAGGATACAGAGAAGGTCTCCAGCCATGGCTAAACAACAACGGAGACTCTGATTGTTCGACTGGTCAAAGACATAGGAAGTATGTGTAAGAGCAGCGGGCAGTGAGGTCAGAGGGGAGTGGGACAAAATTGGAATCTCTGGCCAGGTTTGCACCACCTACAGCAGAAATTAAGGAAGCTCGTGTGGGCGGGTTTTCTTCCTCTCCTACTGCAAAGCAGTGAGAAAAATGGCAGGAGTTCATCATTCCCCAAATTAGTCTCTGCTCAGCAGTCATTGCATTGCTGAAACCCTCTGACCTGTGCATATGCCACCAACCTAAAGTTACATCAGTTTTAAATTCTGTAGCTAATGTTAACATTAGGAAATAAGGAGATGGGGGAAGAGATAATGGGGGAGACAGAGAATGTCATCCCACATGACCATTTTTATCATCACCTGAGATGCCAGCTTGGGAGGCTTAGATCTGAAGAGGAATCTGCAGATTCAGAAATGCTGTATCTGCAAACTCAATCCTGCACTCAGCTTTGCTCTGTGACTCTGGGCTTCACACATACTTGGTGACTATAAAGCAACAACTGAAAACCCTATCAAAGAGTAAATTTTATTTGCCTCTAATTTTCCGATTTTCAATCTATATAACAATATTCACTCCAGCTGAAACTGCTGAGTTCTACAATTATATTTTTGCAGATCATCTTTTTAAAAACTACACATTCAGCACTTTCATCTTACAATGCTCCCAAAAGTAAGAACCACCATCTTTGCAAGCCCCGATTTTAATCACTGTTTCTCAAAATCAGTAAGTCCACTCTTGATGGTGGATTTACTTAGTCACACATCCATGTGATGTGAGTGTGTGTGTGCATATACATACATATATATATATACATGGATTGTGCATTACACTTTATTGGCATTCTCATCATCCATAAAAGGGATCTTTTGCACAGAGTAGGAATTTAATAGGTTTTTGAAAAAATGAAACACATGGTGTTCCCTGTAAAATTAGGTAGTTGTATTGAATTAAATATATGTAACCATCTGGATCCAGAATTAGCCATCCAAGGTAGACACCTACATGCTATCAACCCACCACCTGCAATGGGGAGAGGGATACTTGGAGACTATCCAAATCAGTTTCCAAATTCCTAAGCAAGAATAAAAACAGAAGTGTGTTTGGTCAGACTGGAAAATGTCATTTTGAAAACCATAATTGTGGGCTGCATTTTCCCAACAAATTATAGTAGACATCCAGAGGCAGCTGCTTGTGTCTTTATTAAACATAAGGACCTTATAGGAAAGAGGGAAGCTAACCATTGTATAGTTCTCTCCATGTTCTCCAGCCACACCTCCAGCAAGTCTAAAAACCAACTGACTTGTAAGAGTCCAGCCAAGCGACCACTTAAGAGGTGATTGGGGATGGCCAATAACTGTCTCTCAAGAGCTCTGCTGAGATCAGCTAATGAAATTTTGCTTGGGATTACAATCAAATTTGAATCTCTCCACTAAGAGATAAAGACACTAATGTATCTTAAACTCATCTTTTCTCCTTCCTCCCATCACTGTCCCTGCCATCCTGGCCAAGATTCCTTTAAGGTAATGGGAAAGAGTCAGCATGTATTGCCTCAGGTGCTGAGTTCAGACAAAACTCCTTTTCCTCTGTCCACAGAGGTGCTTTCATGTTTGGAAAGAGTGCTGTCTGAAAAAGCAGAGTTAACCCATCTGTTCATTGTTCATTTTCCTATCTGTGAAGACTGTCTTCTTGTTCTATGTCTCTCATAGACTCTGGTCCAAAACTCATGGGATGATAGAATCATTGCCATACTTCCTCAAGTTCTATCTGATCTGGTAAAATGCTACTGAAACCATAGGGGAAAAACCCTAAAATCATAAAATGGCTTCCTTCACTTTACTATTTTATAATGCAGTTGCTATGATATATTACAGTATTATATAGTTACTATAGCCAATTATAAATTTCCAAAGTGTATCTTAATTAAGAAGAAAATGTCCTTGTTTTCCATACCAATTATAATAAGAAATGCTTACAGTGAATGTGACTGAAAACAACTTGTCAAGATCTAGGGTTAAAGCTTAAAAGGTTTAGAATGCCTTAATACAAATACAAATTCTTTACAGTGAAGTCCATATGAAGGGTTACTCTAAATTCATTAAAATAATGTGAAGGGGTGCCTGGATGGCTTAGTTCGTTGGGCATCTGACTCATGATTTCAGCTCAGGTCATGATCTCAGGGTTGTGAGATGGAGCCTTCTGTCTGGCTCTGTACCCAGCAGGGAGTCTGCTTGAAATTCTCTCTCTCTCTCTCTCTCTCTCTCCCTTTGCCCCTCCCTGCTCCTGCATTCTCTCTATCTTGCTCTAAAGTAAATAAATAAATCTTAAAAAAATAATGTGAAAATTTTAAAGTTACTACCTATAGTAATACTTTTATCTTTTTTTTATTTAAAAAATAGTTCATCTGTTATAATGCATATAGACCAAGTAATTTAATTAGAAAGCATCATCTTAGGAAAAAAAAACCCTTAATTTTTGAAATTTCCAGCTGTATTAGCATGTTTCCATTATCATACAGTAATACATATAATTAACTATATAGGTAATATTTATTGTTTGCTTATTGTTTGGTAGATCTTGTCCTAGGCATTGTACAAGTATTATTGTGTTTATTTTCACATCAGCCTTATGAGATAGGTACTCTGATTATCTTGCCAATTCTACAGATGAGTATATTGAGACACAAAGTTTTGAAAAATCCAAAGCAGTTTTCATGGACAGCAAGTGGCCATGCTGAAAGACCTAGTCTCTGGCCCCAGCCTGTGCTCTAACCCACTTGAATATACTATCTCTATTTCAAATGCAGCCTTGCTAAGGAGTGATCCACAGCCATTAGTATTGTTTAACTTTTCAGAATGACATAAAGAATGTCTTGGAGGGCGCCTGGATGGCTCAGTGGGTTAAAGCCTCTGCCTTGGGCTCAGGTCATGATCTCAGGGTCCTGGGATCGAGGCCGCATCGGGCTCCCTGCTGAGCAGGGAGCCTGCTTCCTCCTCTCTCTCTGCCTGCCTCTCTGCCTACTTGTGATCTCTCTCTCTCTCTCTCTCTCTCTCTCTGTGTCACATAAATAAATAAAATCTTAAAAAAAAAAAAAAGAATGTCTTAGAGGATGAGGCTAATTGTTCCAGGACTCTGGGTTTCATATACTAGCAAAATATATGCACCTTTTCAAAACTGAGAACATGAGGTTTCTAATTCATTATTTTGGTTCAGAGAGTATTTTTTTTAAACATACATATCCATTATTACTATGTTGCCTAAGAGAAAAATATTTAATATCAAAATGTTGGAAAGATATAATATTGGAGTAGATTTACCTTTATGGAAATTTCACTACACTGAACTTTTTTTTACTTTTCCTCCATGGACTAGAAAAAGAAGTCATCACAGTTTAGCATTAATCCATAGATCCTTTTCCAAAAACTTCTGATTTACGTTATATAGTCTACATTGTCTTTTGCTGTCCTCCTCCTTCTTAATATTTTTTCCTTTTCTTCCTCCTCTTCCCCCAATTCCCCATTCCTCCCCTCTTCTTTCTGTCCATCCTTCTCCTTCTTCTTTTCCTCCTCCTGCTCTCCTCCCTTCCTCCACTCCTTCTTCTTCCTCTTCTTCCTCTTCCTCCTCTTCCTTACTTTACTAGTGATGATCATTAAGAATATTGTCAAATAGAATCCAACAAGAAGAAAAAAAGGACCAGAGCCTAGAAAACCTACAGACTGAGTAATCATTCTGTGGATACTTAGAAAGTAATAATAGTGTATGATCAGTAACTCAAGTACCCTTCCTCACCACAGAATCAGTTGTATCAAATGTTATGCCAACCCTGTGATATCTCTTTGGCTCCCTCTGCTTTATCTTCTTATGTGCAGAATTTCCCCCTACCCTTCCCCAAATCTTCCCAATTTCTAAATAACTTTCCTGAAGTGAGTTCCTTCATTCCAAAATCACCATCTCTAATATACACTGTCACTGCCTTCCGTCTGTCTTCTGCTCTGATCCTCCTTGCCCCTCATGTGGGTAAATCTGAGGCATATCCACACACCATTTGTCAGAGCTTCCCAATGAGACTGAGCTCCAATTGTCTTCAGTGGTAACATTTTATAACCCGTGCCTCATCAGTTTCCTTCCCTCACCACCTATGCTTTAGTTTTTCCTGGGGTTGCTTTCCCAATAAACTACTTGCCCTTGAATCCTTATCTTAGGATGTGCTTCTGGGGGAAAGTTAACTATGATACCATCTTAACTTATTTCAGAGTGATATTGGTCATTACCAAAAATCATATCTCAAGAAAATGAGTGCCATAGCAAACGAACTTTATAAAAGTAAAACAAAATGGGACCCCTGGGTGGCTCAGTAGTTTAAGGGTCTGACTCTTGATTTTGGCTCAAGTCATGATCTCAGGTCATGAGATCAAGCCCCATGTGGGGTGCTATACTCAGCAGGGAGTCTGCTTGATTCTCTCTCTGGCTCTCCCCCCACCTCTCTCTCTCTCAAATAAATAAATAAGTCTTTTAAAAAAAATAAAAGTAAAACAAAGAAACTGCCTTCCTAGGAGAACTGAATGGAAGTCTAAAAACAGACTGGGACTCACCCTGGCCTTCAGGCAGCTCCCTACAAGTCATTGTTTTTTGCTGAATTACTTACCATTGCCTCTTGATGTTGTTTCATTTCAGACACCTCACAAAGAACCAGTTTGAGAACACTGAGTTGAGACCACGTGTCAGCTGATATGAAATCCTCCAACTCTGCTAAGATGGTCCCAGAAAGTTAACAAGCATTTCAGGAAGTCTGGTGGCTGTGAATATGAAGGAATCCTTAAAACTTTCCAATTCTCTGCTGAGTGATTCAGAAAAGACCTTCCAAAAGCTTTGATTCACTACCCTCCAAGAATGAATTTTCATGATGGATAGAAGTCTTTTTGATCTACAACACAATTTTTTTCTGCTATCAGTGAGCAAAGTGGGCATCCCACGTCTGGACATACTTGGTTATGCAAGAACTTAAATTGCAATGCCCCCATTAACATTCACTGATGTTTTGTGGATAGCACATTCAAGACCTTTGCCTTCATGAAACCGGATGCATCCATCAAAAATTCACCTTGGGTTGCTAAGTTTGAAAAGACTATGTGATGCTTCATCTCCTTTGATTTTTGAACTACATGAAATAAATGTGAGATAGTTCAACCAGAGTAACAGAATCCCCAAAGAGGGGATGAGGCAAAACTTCCCTTTTTTCTTGGGCAGTTTTATTCAGTTTGGGTTCTCTCGTACAATTTCCAAAATATAACCCATTTAGTCTAATTGTACAAACTAATGCCCAATTCAAAACAATTCCATTTCTTGTCATTTTTTTTCCACTTTATTGACCACTGAGCAACTCACTAACTGCTGACCTGAACCTTAAAATGAAGGATTGCTATGTCAATAGTGAGTCACTCTCTTGGAAAGGAACTGAGGAAAACAAGTGACTCAACGTGCCCAATCTGTAATAAGACTGGAGGGATGCAATAACATGGTGCCTCCTACAAACCCAACTTCTGAAGTTACAGACAAAAGGACTGCCCTGGAGTCTAACCCAGAGATGCTTTTTACTCCTGGAAAGTTGCTTTGACACCAACTTGATTCAGTCACTGTGCTTTCTCTTTTGCATACTGTTTTAGATGGAAATTCACAGGTGATGTTGTTAAAAAGCTACTCAAGAACAATTTAAGAGTAGATAACTCAAGATAGGGTGGTAAAAAGAACTGTTACATTTATTGCTTCGTGTCTTAGTAAACCATTTCCCACAATTGTTCCAAACTCAAATTGGTCACTTATGACAAATAAGCAGCACTTTTGAACAAGTTTTGTTCTCTTTTCTGAAACTCTATCTAACATTTGAGGTTGTGATGAGCTAAATAGAGTCTCTGACTCAAGGCAAAATTGCCTTCTGTTAGCCTTGACATTAGAGCAGTTAGAGGGAGGAGGCTTCATGTTCTGAAGTTGTTGAGGGAAGAAAACAAACCACTTAAACCTATGACTAGTTACCAGCTAGAACCTGTTATAATAATCACACAATCTTTTGTGAAAATCAATTAAGTGCAAGGCATTTTAATTCACTCTCTCTAATTCTCATGGCAACCAAGCAAGTAAGGGTTATTATCATTCAGTCTTAGATAAAAATCAAGACTCCAAGAGGTTACATGTGCCCCAAAGCCTCTCTGCAACAGCCCCATGGGCATTTATGGACAGTCCGGGCTCTGTGGAAGCCCTGTGTTAGGGCTTTTGTTGCAGCAACACCCCCACCATAAGCATGAGCACCCTCATGCGTACCAGGGATCACATATAGATTCTCCCAACACAACCCCACGGCACCTTCAAAATAAATGGAACTTTCTTTCCTACCCCTGCTATGAGCTTTAAAGTCATAGGTCCCTGAGGACCAATGTGGTCATTTTTAATTTTAATTTCTGCATCTAAATCCCAAACTCAGAATATTAAACAAGAATATTAATAAAGGGCCATGTAAACCTGATAGTCAACAAAAAGAAAAGAAAAAGATCTCACTTAACAAACGTGGTGCAATACCTGAAAAGGTGACATGACTTACTTTTTGGAATATTTTATACCCATACACAGTGTATACACACACACACACACACACACACACACACACACTACATGTATTTCAAAGTATAGTACAATTGCACGCAGATATAAAAAGTAAAGTTAAACTCTCCTGTGTTTCTTGAGGCATTAAATATGAAATTAGAAAAACTACCTATCCGCTAAGGAACTCTCCCCTGGCAACGTGGCTCAGGGCAGAATGATGTTATTTTAAATTCTTCTCTCATTAGAAGGGAAAAGAGTTTGCTTCTTCAGAGTTTGTGTGTATTTATACCAGAGCTCAACTGGCATTTTCATCGCGGTGTTTATGAATCGTAATACAGTTCCACTGCAGTTTCTGACACACTCATTAATTTGTTCCCAGCGGCGGTTCATTACCAACATCACAAGCAAAACACGCGCTCTCCCTGGGCACTGAGGGTCCACCGGAAATTCAGCAGACAGGGCTGCAGAGCTCCTCAGAGCAGAGCCAGCCGGCGTCATCTCCCCCAGCAGGCTGGCGGCAGTGCAAGGCAGCAGCCGGGATAAAAGGCACCCTTGCCTTCTGAGTCTCGAGCTGACAGGGAGCAGTGATGCCTTGAAAAGAATGGGATCTTGCTGTCTCCATTCTCGATGATGTGCCTCCTCTGATCAGCCTGCTTCAGATGGGTGAAAACAATAGCTTCAGATTTCGAGTGCAGAGAAGACTTAGGAACTTTCCATTCCTCTGACTGGGGTTCCGCTCGCTGTGCTGACCCCTCCTGAGCTGGGGAGGTTTGAGCTCGCAGTTTGGAGCTGCCCAAATCTCCTCTGAGAGGTATGAAGTAAGCCCACAGATTCCACGAGAACAGAGTCTCATTGAATTTTGCTTTCCAGAAAGCCCTATCTTTGCAGGAACGAGTATTTGAATAAGCTAGGCTGAAGAAAAGAAAGAGGAGTTGTCTTAGTTCTCTGCCAGCAGTGTCGCAGGTCCCCTGTCCATGGCATGCAGCGCGGGGCTGAGCGTCACAAGACCCGGGTGTCTCCATGAGCAGAGCCGTGTGGCTGCTGGGCATCTCAGTAAGTACTTCTGAGCTTCGCTGGCCTTATTCGCATTGTCGAGTTCCTTGTATCCACTCCACATGCTGGCAAAGTCACTGAGGAGTGTGGAGGAGGCAGGACATGGGAATGCCCTGGGAAGTCCGCGTAGGACGCTGCATGGTATGGATGGAGACCAGAAGGTCCGGGTTCAAATCAGAACCCTGTTACCATGGAGAAACCATGTTAGCCTTTGACCTGGAGCTATGTCATCTACAAAGTCAGGATGGCAAGAAGATGCAGGATAAGAAGACCACACGGGGGCCCTTCTGAGTGGTAAATGAATTATTTCAACGAGATCCACTTTTGTTCAATTCTGAAGTGAGGTACAAATATGAGTTTTGTGACTCAGAGCACAATGGGAGGAGAGAGACCTCCCAAAGACACTGTTCTGCAGGCTCTCTCAAGAGCCCCCCCCCCCAAGGCCTTACAGGAAGGAACATTTTAACCCTTTCTCATTAACGAAGCCTCAGGGTGTAGATCAGGGGACTTGAAATGTCTGTTAAAGCGGCTCTTCCAGGGTTTTAGCCAAAACCACGAGTATCACCCTTGATCCCAATCTCCCGCCTCACATCAGATCCATCAGCAAATTTGGTCAGCCCCATCTTCGGAATGTCCCCAGTCAGACCACACTCCGTGATGCCACAGTTCCCAAGTGCTCTAAGCCACCATCATCTACCCCAGAAACTGAGAAAGCCTGTTACCAAGATTCCTAATTCCACCCTTGCTTCCTCCTGTCTCTTCTTTTCACAGCCGTCAGAGCGACCCTTGTTAAAACATTAAGTGAGATCTCATCAGCCTCCTGCTCAAAGCCTGGGGTGGCTTCAAGCAGAGTAAAATGCACAATCCTGCTCAGAGCCAGAGCGATGCCGGTGATCCCAGCCACGCTGCCTCCGTGAGAAGAGAGCCCCTTGCACTCCCTCTCTCTGCTCCCTCTGCTCCACCGGCACCTGATGCCTCTCCCTCCCTGAGTAAACACACGCGCGTACAAGCACGCACGCAAGCACGCACACGCACACACACACGTGCTCCTGCCTTGGAACAGTTCGCTGGCTGTTCCCTGTACCTGAAACCTCCTTTCCGGGACGGCACCAAGAGGTCACACTCTTCCTTAGGTAGGGTCGTGCTGAAATGTCACCCTGGCAGAAAGACCTTCCTAACCCCCTATTTTACCACCCTATTTAAAATAGCCTACACACACTCACACATATGTATATGTACTTTCCCTTCTCTTCCCTGCTTTATTTTCCTGTATATACTTATCATCACTTTCTACACATCCATTTGTTTATTTTTCTATTGTCTGTTCTCTCTTTGGGCCCCTGATTAGAATACAAACTTCATAAAAGCATAGAATGGATCTGTTTGATTCACTGCTCTATCCCCAGTGTCCAGAATAGTGTATGATACATATTAGTTGTTTGATAAATACTTGTAGAAATGACAGTGTGAATGAATTAGTTCAGACATTGGAAGTCATCAAAGTGCACCAAGATGGTGCTATTAAAACAATAATTGACTTTGATGGTGCAGAAGGTGGTCAAGACCTCAGATAGCAGGTCCTAGAGAACAGACAGCCACATTAACTTTGGTGTCATGAGAACAACCCTAGGTGGTATTGCTAAATCTTCAGTGATCTTGTAAAGAGGAGGCCCTCAGCAGGAGGCCCGCCCCTTAAAATTTATTACCAAGCAACTAGGTTAAGTGAATAATTTATATGCTACCTGTGTTCTTCTCCACGCTAGTGCTGATGTGCTTTCTATATTCCATCCCTCTTGCTTCCTCAGCTATGTCTCAACATATTTCATGCCACACAGAATATGAATCTCATGGGTGAATTTCTATCCAGGGTATAGTTCTACTCTTGATGTGGAGAAAAATGTAAACAAAGCTACAGTAAAAAGTTCCTTCTGAGGCTGAGAACAGCCAGAAAAAAAGCAAGGAAGAGTTGGAAAAACTTACTTAAGTGATGAAAAAGTAAGTAAACATTCTTACCTCATTTTTTTTGTAAGTTGCATAATATTCAGTAGAATGTATGCACCACAATTTATTCAGCCCTTATTTTGTTGATGTATTTTGCAGCTTACTTCCTATTTTCCTCCTCTGCAAAAGTGCAGTGCTCTAATACTTATATTAGAGTACCTTTGGGTGCCTTATTAAACAAAATTCCCTAAAGTGGGATTACTTGGACAAAGGGTAGCAACATTTTTTTTAATTTTAAAGAATATTTCTAGATATTGTGGTAGAGACTGACTGTCCCTCCAGAAATGTGTGATAGTATCCCCTCATTTTCCTTTACATTCCCCCCAAAAGTCTCACCACATTGGATTGCAAATCTGATAACCAAAAAATTTGTAAATCATTTTTAAATTTTCATTTTCCTGCCTGTGGTTGAGCATCTTTTTCTAAATTTATTGGGTTTTCCAGTTCTTCTTTTCTGAATTGTCTTTTCATATCTAATGGAGTTGTTTGTCTTTATTTATTTTATTTTTTGTCTTTAATTTTATCAATTGAAAGAGCTCTTTGGACAGTAGGACCAGTACTCTTTACTTGTCAATTCTGTTGTAATTATGTTAACCAATATATAGTTTACATTTTCATTTTACTGATGGTATATTTGCCATACAATTTCTTATAATATTTATATACTGAAGTATTTCTATTTTATGATGTTTTCTGAGCTCCCTGTCTTATTTAAGAATCATCCCAGTTACAAAACTATTCCCCTTTAATTTGTTCCAAGATTATAATTTTTGTTTTCATTTAGCTTTTTAATTCATCCTGAATTTATATCTGCATGTGGCATAAGGAATGAATCTCATGTTTTCTTCCATATGGACAGCAATTATTATCTGGTATAGTCCATAGACTATTCCTGAGTTAAATGCAGTCTTAAATTACCAAAATGCCAACAACTTTTTTCACAGAACTAGAACAAAGAACCCTAAAATTTGCATAGAACAACAAAAAACCCCTAAATAGTCAAAGCAATATTGAAAAAGAAGAACAAACATGGAGGCATCACAATCCCAGGTTTCAATATATACGACAAAGCCGTAGTAATCAAACCAGTGTGGTACTTGCATAAAAATAGACACATTGATCAGTGGAACAGAGTCCAGAAATAAACCCATGTTTAATCTACAACAAAAGAGGCAAGAATATGCAATGGGGAAAAGATAGTTTTTTCAACAACTGTGTTGGAAAAACTGGACAGATGGACGCAAAAGAATGAAACTGATCACTTTCTTACATCGTACACACACAGAATACGACTTTAGTCAAACTTGACTAAAGATACAAATGTGAGACCTGAAGCTATAAAACTCCTAGAAGAGAGTATAGGCAGTAAATTCGTTGACATTGACCATAAAAACATTTTTTAGATATGTTTCATCTGGCAAGGGAAAGAAGCAAAAGCAAAATTAACTACTGAGACTACACCAAAATAAAGACTTTTTTCACAGTGAAGGAAACCACCAAAAAAACAGAAAGGCAACCTAGTGAATGAGAAGAGAGATTTGCGAATGATATATCTGGTAAGAGGTTAATGTCCAAAATATATAAAGAACTTATAAAACTCAACACCAAAAAGTGAAGCAATCCATTTAAAAAATGGGCAGAGGACCTAAATAGACATTTTTCTGAAGAAGACATGCAGATGGCCAACAGACACACGAAAAGATGGTCAACATCACTAACCATCAGGGAAAGGCAAATCACACCCTCAATAAGCTCTCACTTTACACCTGTCCGAATGGCCCAAACCAAAAACACAAGGAATATTAAGTGTTGACAGGGATATTGAGGAAAAGGAACCCTCATGCACTGTTAGTGGGAATGCAAATTAATGCAGCCACCATGAAAGGCAGTATGGAGGTTCCTCAAAAAATTAAAATAGAATCACTATGCAATCCAGTTATCCCACTCCTGGGTACTTAACCAAAGACAACAAAACTTAACCAAAAGAAAATAAAAACATACATCAAATAGATATATGCACCCCAATGTTTACTGCAGCATTACTTACAAGAGCCAAGATATAGAAGTAAACTGAGGGTCAATTAATAGATGATTGGATAAAGAAAATATGACACACACACACATGCACACACACACACACATACACATGCATACCCTGGAATATTACTCGGCTGTAAAAAAGGATGAAATCTTGCCATTTGCTAAAAAACAGATGGACCTAGAAAGTATAATGCTTAGTGAATTACATCAGAGAAAGACAAATACCATGTGATTTCACTCATATGCAGAACTAAAGAAAACAAAACAAAGGAACAAAGGAAAAAGAGATAAAAAAACACAGATTTTTAAATACAGAAAATAAATTGGTGGTTGCCAGAGGAAGGTGGGTGGGAGGGATGGGTGAAATAGAGGGAATTAAGAGAACACTCACCTTGAAGAGTACTGAGAAATGTATAGAATTGTTGAATCATATTATACCCAGTATATTATATACCTGAAACTAACATAATACTGTATATTAATTATATTTGGATAAAAGAAGAAGGAAAAATGCAATCTTGCTCACATGATAAGTTCCCATATAAATCTGGATGTAATTTGTTTTTCCAGGTGCTCTAATGGAAGCAACTTCTCTGAGAGTCATTAAGATCACCTGAAATAAAATGTAATTTGTTGGCCAACCCTGACCAGATAGTGCTCCATATACTTTGTCAACCTTCCAGGCAGAAAGTTCTTTTATTTAGTTTTATGTTCATTTGAGCTCCTTGATCAGACACCCACTGGATCCTTCCTATGCACCATACATGCTTCTAAATACTTCCTATAGATATTTTTTACTCCTTACATTAACCCTATAAGACAAGTATTACATTTATCCCTGTTCTGCATATTAAGAAACTGAAAATTAGAGATTTTACTTGCCTCTGATGACAAAGGTAACAAATAGATGAGATTTGTAGCTACCATTTGGATCCCAGAGCCCTTACCCTTAACAGTTCAAGCTACAAACAATGCTCTTTTGTTTTTGTGTCTTAAATACGCTACTAACCACAACACAGAAGGTACACGGTGGATATTTGTCATACTGGATTCAACTAAATTATTCTCCTAGAACAGATTAAAATAAATTTGTCTTCATTTACTGTCTCTGATGGAGACCCAAATAGTGTCTGTCTGCCGTTATGTGCCTGCAAAAACTCCATCTTAAAATAAACTAAAATGAGTGGAATTTAGATACCAGAATAAGTGTTCAAACCCTCTTGATTGGACTAGATCTTTGGCTTAAAAAATAATAATAAAACAATTTTTTCATACTGTAGTCATAACATTCAGAAATAATGACGTGAAATGAGTTTGCTTCCTGAAAATTCTGAGTAATTTCAAAACAGGGTAATTTCAGTAACTGCAAAGGAACAGCTCTAATGAGTTCTGCTTAGAGAATCTTCTTCTCACCAGGAAATGATTGAAGACAAGGAGATAACCTCTCATTAATTCCTTACTATTTTAATCAGGATTACATCACTGTCACACTCTGAGCACAGACAACTGCCAGCAGGCTTTGGTGCTCAAATTCATTAAGCTGACAAGATGGAAACGTCTGGACAGCCAGAGGGGTCTTTTCTATGCCCCCCACCCCACCACAGGTGCTGTATTTGGTGAAAATGTGACACCCTCATTTCTCAGAGTGGCGATTTGCCCTTCTAGTTTATTGCCACGCATCCCTCAAAAGCTTGGCACAAATGGCTTCTCTCAATGAGTTTGCAAATGCCCACGCTGTGGCTGGGAGCACCAAGTCCTCAGACAGACAAATAGCTCCCACACGGGGATGGAACCACCATTCAGCATGGCCATGGTGGGCTCCCACCTCCAAGGGCATGGAGGGTTCTGCCTCTTCAGGTTCGTCATTCTGCAGGTGGACTGGTCCACTCCCACTGCCCAGAGCTTCAGGAAATCATGGCCAGAGCATAGGGAAATTTTGTCTCTATATGTCTGGAGGGGGAGCGGCAGGGTGGTGACCCCATTCTGCCCCAGAGAAAATCACCAAGGGAGAGCAGAGTCCCAGGTGGCTTGAGATTCCTTTGTAGCCAACACCGTAGTTATCATCCTATTCAAGCAATCCCTGCAGAAACCCCCTCTCCCACCAAGCCAGGTACACAAGGTGGGGCCTGTCTGCTTGAGAAAGCCACACACAGCTGAGGGCTGAGTGACTCACTGCTATAGGGATTGGTCCAGAGATTGGTGCACGTGACCTAAGCAGAGCCAATGAAATATAGACAAGCATCCTTCCGGGAGGTCATGTGATATAATAAAGGGCCCCCCACACTGGGGAACAGGTATCTGGCTTTGAGTCCCCCCCACTTAGCCAGCCACTGTGGGAATGTTATTTAACGTGTCTCAACCTCAGTTTATTTTTGAAATAGGAATAAGCTAAGTACCGTGGAAGAAATAAACATAAAAGGAGTTATTATACCTAATGCACTTACATAGTTAATCCCAAATTAAAAGTATTCAAGTATTAGTTATTATTATAATTGTTTCTTTCCCTGAGATTTTGAGGAGAGAAATTCTCACCCTTTTCTATGGGATCTGAAGCTCAGAAAATGTATGGGCTGGAAAAGCCATCGTCAACTTCAGTTTGTGAGGGAAGCATTTGTCTGAAAATAAAGCCGACATGGAGCTTAGTTATTTAAGAGAAGGTAAGAGACAAGTAGAAAGTGAAACTGGTCCTGGCGGTATTATTTGCGGGAAAGATCAAGCTGCTCCAGAAGCAAGCCTTGTGCCATGATGTTCTCTTTTTGGTATGCCAGTTGGATTTGGGTTTTCTGGAATTTTCACCCCAAGAAGTTTTAGCTGCTTCTCTTTTGGTGGTGGGGCTCTGAATAATTCTGGACTGACTATAGGTCTACCTGTTGCAATGAACAAAAGCCTGGAGAGAAAAGCCCGGATTGTTCTTCCACATTCCTATCCCTGGAAGTAAAGGGCCTAAAAACTGATGCAAAAGGAGATGTGGGCTTTGAATATTACACAGAGTTGCCTGGGCCTCCATTCCTTCAAGTATGAAAGAATAATATTTCACAGCTTCTAAAACATCTGCATGAATTAGCAGGTGGGCAGAGTACATACGGATGAGCTAAAAAGAAGCAACCTACAAGGAACTGCAAAACCTTGAGCCTGAGTGCTCACCTACTGGGACATTCAGGTGGCCTTCCTAGGTAGGGGAAGAGAAAAGGCAATCAATCAGGCCACATTTGGGTGGATTCAAAGATCATGGCCCCAGTAAGCCAGGCATGGGTCCATATGTGTTAATCTGCTCAGAAAACTAGAGCTTTGCTAAAATCCCAGCATCAGGCTGTAGAAATCAAGCTCATCCCCTCTTCCTTTCTGAACTAAAAATGGTTCCATTCACAGCCTCTAAATGCATTATTTTTAAAGAAATTTATTTATTTCCTTATTTAGAATGAATGGAGGGGAGGAAGCAGAGGGGGAGGGAGAGAGAGAATCCCAAGCAGACTCTGAGCTAAGCACAGAGCCCGATGTGGGCTCAATCTCATGACCCCAAGATCATGACCTAAGCAGAAATCAAAAGTGGGAGACTTAACTGACTGAGCCACCCAGGTACCCTCTAAATTTATTTTAAATGCCTCATTCTTTTGCCTATGCATTTGCTTTGACCAAAAGTGTGCCCTTGTATGTGCACACATTCATATACACACATAAACACAAACACACATCCCACTCCTATATGGTTTTTAAATTTTCCAAAACTTTTAAGATATAGTTTTCCTTCTTCAGATCTTCTTGAGTGAATTCAGCACACAGGGCTCTGCCTTTTCCATGAAATCCCACCCATCAAATCAATATTTCTTCAGCAACACGTGTTAGATCCTGTTCCTACAAGCACAGAGAGAATAGCAGTGAAAATGCAAGGTCATGCCCAACCGTCTGCTGGTAGTGTTTAAGGACTTCCTCCAGTCCACCAAGAAGAGAGCCCTGATTTGTAGCATTTGCCAATTTCCATGGTGTAAATACACCCATGATGGACAATTTTAAGCTACCAACATACATTGGTAAAAAATGGGCAGTAGTACACCATTATATAGTTTTCCATGTTATAAATACAATAGATTTAAATAGCTTTCAGAACATTGGTAAGAATAAAATGTAAAAAAGCAATTAAAAAAAGTGATTACGCTCATTTATTACTTTTTCCAATATGATTCACTTAATTATAAACTTACATAATTTAATTTTAATAACAACTGTATTTTAAAACCAACTCCAAAATTCCTGGAAATTTAAGAGTTGGCTCTTGGGACTCAATGCAAGCTGGATACAAGCACACTATCATCCTTTCTTTAATGGCACTTATCTTCTAGAAAGGAGATACTGAAGATAAAACATTAAAAAATAAATGAAACAACAAATAATGTGAAATAAATATATAATAAAAAGTATGATGGTAATAAATATGAGGAAAAACAAAGCAGGCTATTGAGCATCAATAAGATGGGAGTTTATTTTAGGTAGAGTGAACAAGAACATCTCAGAAGAGGATAATCCTTCATTTAAATGAAGTAAGGGAGTAACAAATGAGAAAATCCAGAAAAATGCATTCTAGGTAGAGAGAAAGACATGTGCAAAGAGCCCTGAGGGAAGGGTGAGATTTATATATTCAGCAAATAGCAAGAAGTTGAGTGTGGCTACAGTGGAGTGTACAAGTGAAGGATCCTAGAACAGGTGGTTGATCAAGGTCCAGATCATGCTGAACCTTGTAAGCCATAGTGAGGATTTGCTCTTTCAATCTCAATAGTAGGCTAAGAAGCCATCGGAAGCATTGTGCTTGAGAAATACACTGTAGATCACATATGCAATTTTAACTTTTCTAGTAACCACATTTAAAAAGCAAAAAGAAACTAATAAAATTAATTTTAATTGTATTTAACTCAACATTTCAAAAACATTATTATTTCAACATTATTGTGCTTGATCTTGACAATTTTTAACTGGTATTCAAAAGAGAAGTAGGTCTTTCACTCTTTTACAAATGATACCCTTTTTCTTTCATGTTTTATGCAGGGGATTTCAGTTCTACCAGTTAATCCTCGTTGAGAAACCTCTATTGATTTAATTCAATATATTTCTACCTCTGGATTCTGTGAGAAACTTTAGAGACATGATCTTCTGCCCATATTGTACCAAAATATCACAATTTGTGGCGATTAAACTCTGTTGGAAGGAATACAAAGTCATTAGGCACTTTTAGCCCCCACAGTGAGGTGAACAATAATGGGCAGTTAGATGTCCTTCTCTGATCTTCACATAATGTCTGTCTCTCTCGGGGTCTCACTGGAATGTGGCTCATACATGGGAGCCCGAATCCTGCTTTTATGTTGTAGAGCAGTAAATGCTTAACTTAAACAACCTCTTCATTCTCTTCTTTATAAAAATGCAGTGTCTTGGCACCCATATTTCTATTGAATTGCTGTCAGGTAAGGCTTTGCCCAAGGTCAACATAACAAGCCTCTCTGCCAGCTAACACAGCTGACTTTAATACATTCGGAGGATTTATGTCAGATTCCTACCAGTAAAGACTGAGCTGATATTCGTAGATATTTGGCAGAGGCATTAGCATTTCGGTCTGTGCAGAATTCAGCACCTAATTAACTATTCGGAGGAATCATTCACCCAGTGGGGAAAAGTACCAAGTTGAGTTAGGGATTCCTCACTGCCCACCACAGGCAATGTCCTAGAAATCTCTATTGCTTTCTTCATGGAGAAATTAACCAGGGTGGCACATGACTTTGATTCCTAGTGAATATGACTACACAAACATGAAGATTTCAAAAAGCAACATTAGAGGAACAGAGAGAACAACCATGCTTCCCTGTGAGATCCCTCTGTGAAGGCCCCCATGAATAATTTTCTTGGAACGTGGTGAATGATGTTCTGTTCTTCCAAAGAATATAAAATCTGGCCCATCCTCCAGCATATATTCCAACAGTAGCTGCAGTGGAGGCCTCCTTTGGGAAAGTTGCTCTCTCTTTAAATGCAAACAGCTACAGAACAAAAGCCACAACATGATACATAATAAGTCAGAAGAGGGCGTGGAGCAAAGTGAAAAGGAAATCACAACAGTCAAGTTAAAAAAAAAAAAGCCAATGGAACTATTCAAACAGAAATACAGAGCTCTTTTAAGCACAAGAGATGGAAACCGATCATACTTGGTGTGCTGGCTCCAAATGTGCTTTACGATTATCAAGTGGTGAGGCTAATGTTCATCCTAGGCACGAAGTCCTGCAAGGGAAATAGAGGCAGCTACTGCAGTAGGAATTTTATGGCCAATAAATATATGACTCTTTTTAGAAAAAACTCAGCTAACTTTTCCCTCCGTCATGAGTAATTACCCATTATTACACCAAGAAAAAACTGACAGACTCTGATTTGGGCACCTTTTTGGAGGGTAAATCAATTTCTGTAGGTCATGAGGTGTACCCCACAATGGCATTGTGCTTTTTACAATGACCTTTTTGCCCCAGGAGACCCCAAACTCCTGGTGCCAAAGGTGAGAACCATTTACTGTATTTTTATACATTTCCAACCTCCCAGCACATTTTTATGCACAAAGCCAATCCTCCAAAGTAAGCATAAGACAGAATTGTGACTATTATTTTTATCACTATTGTAGAAATTTCTCCTAAGAATTGTAAGAAATGGAGATCTGAGTTTTAAGAGTTGAGCATTTGTTGAGGCCTCTCTTTTCCACCCACACTCAACAGTCTTGGCTCGAGATTTCTATTTAAGACACTGATCTTGACCAGGCACATTCTCTGTCGTGTTGTTAGAGGGATTCTAAAGGGTATAGCGAGTTTTGCCACTTTTTGCACATGGGAATTGCTGTTCTCGGCCACATATGCAGCTTCTCTGAGGATGCATCAGGGAACCCACTCTTCTCTCTCCTGTACAGAAAGAGAAGAGGCCACTATGAAAAGCAGATATTTGTTACATACTTGACACTAGATGTAAGACCTTAACTTGAATTCAGCCCAGCACAACACAGGAAGTGTGTTTTCTTCTAATATTACAGAGTCTCATAGGAAGTCTGCTTCTCACTTGGGCCAGCACATATTGAATCCCTATTATGTGTAAGGCTGGGCACTCAACAGGGCAGTGCATTTGGAGATGTGCATGGTGGAGCTCTGGCCTCATTAGAGTTAGTTATTCAGTAGGAGGAGTAAGACTATGAACACATTATTCCTATGCAAGGTCATCTGACAAAGCATTTTTCTGCACAAAAGGAAATTGACTCAAAAGTATATGTATTATATAATTCCATTAATATGATGTTCTAGAACAGGCAAAACTAATCTATAGTTTTAAAAAATGAGAGCAGTGGTGTTCTCTGGGGTGTGGACATGACTGGTTAGTGTATAAAGGCCACTTTTTTTTTCTTAAATAGGATCCACACCCAATGTGAGGCTTGAATTCATGAACCTGAGATCAAGACTTACATGTGCTACCAACTAAGCCAGCCAACCTCCCCGCCCCCCACCCCACCAAAGGTCACTGTCTTCTCTCTTGTTTAGGTTACACAGGTGTATGCACTTGGCAAACTCAACCCATGATATAAGTTTAGATGTGAGCATTTTATTGCATGCAAATTTTATCTCAAAAGGAAACTATAAATAAATGTTGAACTCTGGTTAATGATATGCCACTGCAGTATTTAGGGAGAAATGTACTAAAGCCTGCAAGTCACTTTAAAATCCATAAAAAATAAGATGGATAGAAGGATGGATGAATGCTTAGCTAAATGATAAAGCAAATATAGTAAAACATTCATGGTAGAAACAACATGAGACATATGGGGGTCCCCTGTACAATTCTTTCAACTTTTCTGTATGTTAAAAACTTTTCATAATACATATCGATGGGAAAAAAAATAGCTTCCCATATGAAGAGGAAAATGGAAATGTTTCTTGAAAAGCACATAAGGATTTTTTTTTAATTTTATTTTTATTCTTTGCCCAAGGGGTACAGGTCTGTGAATCATCAGGCTTACATCTTTCACAGCACTCACCAAAGCACAAACCCTCCCCAATGTCCATAACCCATCCACCCTATCCCTACCCTCCCACCCCCCAGTAACCCTCAGTTTGTTTTGTGAGATCAGGAGTCTCTTATGGTTTGTGTCCTTCCCCATCCCATCTTGTTTCATTATTTTTCCCTCCCTACCCCCCACGACCCCCCACCCTGCCCCTCAAGTTCCTCATATCAGAGAGATCATATGATAATTGTCTTTCTCTGATTGACTTATTTCGCTCAGCATAATACCCTCCAGTTCCATCCATGTCGTTGCAAATGGCAAGATTTCGTTTCTTTTGATAGCTGCATAATATTCCATTGTATATATATACCACATCTTCTTTATCCATTCATCTGTTGATGGACATCTAGGTTCTTTCCATAGTTTGGCTATTGTGGACATTGCTGCTATAAACATTCGGGTGCACGTGCCCCTGAGGATCACTACCTTTGTGTCTTTAGGATAAATACCCAGTAGTGCGATTGCTGGGTCGTAGGGTAGCTCCATTTTCAACTTTTTGAGGAATCTCCATACTGTTTTCCAGAGTGGCTGCACCAGCTTGCATTCCCACCAACAGTGTAGGAGGGTTCCCCTTTCTCCGCAACCTCGCCAACATCTGTCATTTCCTAACTTGTTGATTTTAGCCAACATCCAAATGGCCAACAGACACATGAGAAAGTGCTCAACATCACTCGGCATCAGAGAAATACAAATCAAAACCACAGTGAGATACCACCTTGTACATAAGGATTTTGAATGGTAGTAAGGGCATTCATCACTTGGGAAAGGGCAAAAGCAGGATATCAAGAATTAAGAGAAGAGAGGGAGAGAGTCAGGCTGGGGGGCCTTGTAGCTGGGGTCCCTCCCAGGAAGGGGAAGCCTTTGAGGTCACACTAGGAAATGTCCTATCTCTGAGTACAATGCACAGCTGTTATTGAGGTTTTCTGAGCAGAGGATCAGTGGGATTGGAATTTTCATTTAAGAAGGGGACTTGGGTAGGAGAGCAATGGGGCAGGGAGAGCCATTTGTTGATGGGTAAGGGGAGTCTGAACCAGGTAGGCAGCAGAGGAGCTAGAAATGTGACAGGTAATACTTGGAAGTGAGGAAACCACAGTGTGGGGGACGCACTGGTCATAGAGCTGAGTGTGAACCGTGATTAAAACACAGGCGTGAGGTTTCAGCTCTGTGATAAGAGGGGATTCACTGATAATTTGCTTCATGGAAAAAGAGAGTTTAAAAACAGTTAAGTTACACAGCAGAAGCAATGAGCTTGATGCACACAATTTACAAAAGATGAAGCAAGGGGTAGTAATGACATGAAAAGAACTCACTAGTAATACAAAATCAAATAATAAGAAGACATTTTCACCTATCATGCTAGCAAAAAGTTAACAAGAATGATAATGTCCAGTGCTGAGAAAGGCGAGGGACAAAAGGCAGTCAAACACACTGTACGCGGGAATGTAGGTAGGTAATGACTGTCATGAGGAAATTTTGGAGTCTAGAGGCCTAAAACCTAAAACTTTCCATATTCTTTGATAAAGAATTTGATTTGGAGGGAATGCCTTCTAACTAATTACTTGCATCATATATACCTAACTATGAGTATAGAAGGTTTATTTGCAGCATTGTAATAATGGAAAATTGGAAATAATTGTCTATCAATAGAAGGGATATATATATTTTTTAAGATTTTATTTATTTATTTGACAGAGAGAGAGAGAGAGAGAGAGATCACAAGTAGGCAGAGAGGCAGAGAGAGAGGAGGAAGCAGGCTCCCTGCTGAGCAGAGAGCCCGATTCGGGGCTGGATCCTAGTACCCTGAGATCATGACCTGAGCCCAAGGCAGAGGCTTAACCCACTGAGCCACCCAGGTGCCTGAAGGGATATATTTTTATGGCTTATTATCTGCTTTAGTTTTCTATTGCTGCCATACAGATTACCACAAACTTTGAGACCTAAAACAACACACACTAACTATCTTATACTTCTGTAGATCAAAAATCCAATATAATCTCAGAGTCAAGATCAGCTGTCAAGATTGAGGTAAAATGTCAGCAAGCTTCCTTCCTTTCTGTACGTTCTAGGGAAAAACTGGTTTCCTGCCGTGTTAGATTGCCGGCAGAGCCTAATTCCTTGAGGCTATGGGGCTGAGATCCTTGTTTTCCTGCCAGCTATAAACTGAGGAGTGGTCTGAGCTTCTAGAAGTTGCTGCATTTCTTGGCTTATACCCCTCCTTCCATTTTCAAAGTCAGTAAAGGGAAGATTGTGTCTTTCTCATGCCATTTCTTTCTGATGCATCTTTCTGTCTTCTTTTACTTTTAAGGACTCATGTGATTAGATTGGGCCCACCTAAATAATCCAAGATAACCTCCTCATTGCAAGGTCTGAGGGCATACAAGCCCTAATTGGATTTGCAAAGTCCTTTTGGCCATGTAAGAGGTAAAGTAGTCACAGATTCTAATGAAAGGAATGTGGACATCTTTGGGGGCCATTATTTTGCTTACCATACCATCCTTACGGTAGATGAGAAGTTACTTCAGCTTCCTTAGAGCTAAGTTTCCAGAAAGCCTGGCTTGTCAATTTATCAGATCCCCCAGAGTTCTGGCAATTCAGTCCCTTTATTTTCTATCTAAAGATGTGGGTGTTAATTATCCTCATGTTTTTTCACATTACCTGTTAAAAAATACTTTTTTTAATTTCAACAGTCAAACCTGATGATATGAAGGAGAAACAGGCACCATTTGAATTCTTCTCTTTATACTCAGCCCACACTGTGCCAATGTGCTAGCATTCCCAGAGCAGGGCCTCAATCACAATCCTAACAAAACACACAGTACAGTGAAGGAAGCATGGTTGCAGCTTGGGACCCTGAATTGATCTTGCCTTCGCCTTGAATGGCCCAAGTGACATTTGACTGGTCCCTCCATTTCATTTCTGTGATATATTGGTTTAAAAATTGTCTCTATGTCCCCACCTCTCCCCGCATTTACATACTGGACAATGTGGTCCTTCTCTCCCTTCCATCAAAAGGTGAAGTCTATTCCACTTCCTCTTAAAGCAGGTCTGGCCTTATGACTTGCTTTTGCCAACAAAATACAGTGGAGGCAATAGCCTCAAAAGAACTTGAAAACTTCTCCTCATTCTCTTGGACCCCTGCCGTTACTCTGTGATCAAGCCCAGGCTAGCCTGCTGGGGGATCACCCCGGCTAACAGCTAGTCATGTCAGTAAGACCAGCCCAAGATCAGCCTATCCCTGTTGACCCACCAGCTAACCAAATATGCATGAAGGAACCTAGAACTCCGGTCTAAATGAGACCATAATAACCTCCCAGGTGCCTTTTAGACTAAAGCAGATTTAAAAAAATACTTTAAGCTACTGAGTTCTGGAATGATTTGTTAGTCAGCAAAAGCTAACTCATGCAACACGGTTGGGCCCCAAACTTGTCATCTGTAGAGAAGAGGACTAAATGAAATAAATTCTGAGGCTTTTATTGTTTTGTGCATTATTTTCCATAGCTTCATTCATTTGATGGTTTTCAGCTGAAATGAAGACTTCAATGTATATATGTTGATTTGCTGGATAGTGAGGAGATGATGGACATTATCTATGCCACATGCATGCAAAAATACCCAGGCACTTGCAAACATATATGCAGTATATTGGTGGGATGGCAGGAGGAGACTTGAGAGCACACTTAGGATTAGGATCCAGAACCTAGTTACCTATCAGATCAGGGCCAGTCATTCTGGCCTCACCTGCCAACCTTCTCCTTGCTGCAGTTCCCCCAAGATTTTATTTGAGAAATGCACTTTGATTGTTTGTATTGATTTTATACCCAAATGTCTCCTTTTCAGATATGAACAAGATTATTTTAAGACTTAACAATTGGCTGGGATTTATATGGTCAAATGGATTAAGCCTGTAGAGAAATCATTTGGCCTTCTTTAACAAGAAACAAACAAACAAAAATGTCCTACTGTTTGCTAATGGAACAAAACAGTCTCCACTCGAAGGTCTCTCAGGGCCCAAATAATGCATATAATAGTATGGAAATTCTATGGATCTGGAGGAACACATCTATATGCGCTAAGCTGCCTTCTTTTTTTCCTAAGATGAGCCTAACTTGAGGCACTGAATCAGTCAAATTTTTCAGTTTTGGGCACTCACCAACGTTGAGTTGGAGCAAGTTAGTTAGCCTCTCTGAATATTAGAGACGGTTGAATTAACTAGGAATTCTATGGCCAGTAGCATAGGGTTATCATGGTAATTAAAGGAGACTCGCATGGAAACAGTTTAAGATATTCTCTGTTGCTCAGTTATTATTCATTTTCCTCCACATCATTCAAAATATAGCTTAAATGAGGCCCCTTTGTAAAGTCTTTATTCGTATTGTCAGCTCGTGTTTTTCCCCCGTCTTATTTACTCAAATAAATTTTATGAGTCTGAGCTAGGCCCAGGGATACAGATGTTAACAGAACTATTTCTGACATATGTAGAGATGTACAATAAACAATATAATACCTGATTAATTAAGCTTATCACGATGTGGGCTACCCAGCATTGTTTTGGGACATTATGGGAGTATAGAACAGACATGAGTCAGGGAAGGCTTCTCAAGGAAGTGCCCAAAGTAGGAATGAAGTGAGGTAAGCAGACGTTAGTCACCAGCTGGAGAGAGCCAGGACCTCTGTCTGTCTATCTAAACTCTGACAATTTTTTTCCAAACATGCTTGTTGGTGCTTGAACTTTATGTTGACCTGGGAAATTTTCTAAGAGGTTCATTTGGCTTGTCATCCCAATTAAATTTTACACTTACCTGGGGAAGGGCCCATGTGTTGTACTTAAAAACAAAAATCTTCTCTCTAAAGCATAATAGTGCCAGGCAAAAGTGGGTGCACAAGATATAGTTGACTGGTTAATAACAAAAGACACTTAAGCTACTTAATACTGACTGTTCTTGATTTATAAAATGGCTCGCAGTGGTCTACCACTTTTTATGATAATTTTTGAAGTCTAGCATATATACGGAAAAGAGTACAAATCATCAGTGTACGACTCAATGAATTTTCATGAAGTCAACATGCCACTATAAACAACAGCCATTTCAAGAACATTGCAGCCTTTCAGAATCTCCCATGCGTCCCCTCCCAGTTCCCACCACCCCAAGGCGAACCATTACTCTGACACCTCACAGTAGTTCTTGCTTATTTTTTGAAATTTATATATCGTGTGTACTCATTGGTGTCTAGCTTCCTTTACTCAACATTTTTTTTAAGATTCACCCATGTTGTTGAATGTGGCTATGGTTCTTTTGTTCTTGCTGACATATAACACTCTATTGTGAGAATATCACCTATTAATCTATTTACATTTTTAAAAAATGTTTTATTTCTTTATTTGAGAGAGAGAGAGAGAGAGCACAAGCAGCAGGAGCAGCCAAGGGAGAGTGAAAAGCAGGCTCAGCTCTGAGCAGGGGACTCTGGGATCATGATCTGAGCTGAAGGCAGATGCTTAACTGACTGAGCCACCCAGGCACACCTCCATTTACTCTTGGTGGTCACTGGGTATGCTGCTCTGAACATTCCTGAACACATATTTTTGCAAAGATATATACTCATTGCTATTGGATATATACCTGTGAGAAAAATAGCTGGGTCATATTTGTCCTGACCTTAGTAGATCCTGCCAAAAAGCCTTCCAAATGAATTGTACGATCTGTTGCTTTCACCAGCATATGCATACTCATTTTTAAAATATGGCCACTCTAAGAGTCAAAATATTTCTTGGATCTATGCATGTTATAGAGGATAGAAGTTGTGCTTTTGGTACCAAGTGATTGAAAGGACGCCTGTGCATTATCTTTGTGGACTTTTCACGATCAACTCTTTAGCTCCACCCACATCTTCTTGATAATCATTGGTGGAGAAATGTAGCAGAATTTCATAAGGGCACATGTTTCCTGAGATGGAATGGGGTTTAAAAGCAGTCACTGTTCTTTGGTATGACTTATAAAGACAGGCCCTTTCTCCATCATCTCGCCCATTTACTCTGTTAGGAGAAAAACTACTCATTTCTAGAGGATGGAAAGATAAAGAAGCAAACTGGCCAGGGAATGGAAACTAATGCGTGTGTGCTACTTCCCACAATCGCCTGTTTTTCCATACTGTCCAGCCAGATGCTTCAACTCAACCTCTCTTGCTGGGGGCTGGGGACAGCCTATGCTCCAGCATGGCCTCTTCCCCCTTAGCAGGCTGTGAATACACAGACTTCTGGCTCAGAACCATGTAGCGTGCCATCATCAGAGACTTCTTGTGGTTGATAGCCCATGTCAATTGAGTTAAGAACACATCCACATATTAAGTAAGATGCCAATAATCCATTGAGAACAAAACTGATGGTAAAGGCTGGCCTTGGATTTTATAAGTTTATGCTTGAAATTCATACATTTTTCTGGTGTCTTGCACACAGCAGGAGCTCAGGAAGGATTAAATGCATTGAGGTCTTGCTCTTCATGACTGGGGATCACGTTTATAACAAAATAGCTGGAGTAAGATACTTAAGTAAAATCTTTCCTCACTAGATTGTCAATTGTCTGAAGGTAAGTCTCCCCCATAATATTCCTGGCACATAGCAGAGTGCCTGGAATAAATAAAGACTCCTTAGATACGTATCACATCTTCAGTAACAGATGCATTAATGTTAAGAAGGAAAGGAAAACATAAAATGGCTCTGATAACTGACAACTAATCAAAAACCCAGTTGGTAAGTTGCTTGAATATTCTTTCAACCAAGATGTTGACTGGTCTTCAGCCTTTGGTTCTTACGGGGCGACAGGGCATCTTTCCATGTATATATGTTGAAATAGAAGAGCACGCAGCAAGCACTACACCTGTTATAAAAACTGCCCCTTAAAATAATGTTATGTCAGACGTGCCTTTTTGAGCAAATATATGCCAATTGGATGGGCTTATATAAGTCTTTAAAGGAAAGAATTTTTCCCCCAATTAGCTTCTCTCCACTATCCAATAGAACGAGCTTACTCATCCTCCAAAATTGTCATAAACCAAATCACAAGGGTCTCTTGACATATTTAAAAGTGATAATATAGTCAAATACAATTTAGTCAAGTTCATTTCAAGTTTATAGCTAAGGGATGTAAGGACTGGCTATGCTCCTCAGGCAGATTCTAAAGTCATCTTGGTTTTGGCTTGTGGAAAAGCAAAGCAAAGTCAAAGCCTGCCCAGGACGTCATCTCTCAGGGAAAATAAATAAATAAATAAATAAATAAATAAATAAATAAATAAATAAATAAATAAATAAATACATGCCTTATTGTGGACTCCCCTGTTTCAAAATTCTATTTGAGATCATCCTTTCATGCCACCCAGACGTTCTGTAAATGAATGACATCAGCACTTGTTTAAATGAGGCTCAGAAGTATTTTCCCTTCCTAATACTTAGTGCCGTGTTTTTCCTTTAAGATTATTGTGGCTTATGATGCCAAAATTGTTAAATCTACAGTGCTCCAGAGTGAAGGCAGTTGTAATAATACTGCTGTATGAGAGAACTTTACTCCCCAAGCTTCCTTACCCGTTTGCTGGGAGTCATTGACCACCTATTGCTTCTTTTCCTAACCTTGTATTGCAAAGTGATTTGTCCACACTTATTTATTAAGGATATTATATCATTTACAGCTTGTTCATTGACAGCCTGTCTCCAAAAGTGACAGGAAAACAATATAATTTGTGGTCCTTCCTAAATATCTAAGGAGAGAAAAAGAAGAAATTATGCCAAGCTTCTTAAAATTCACAAATGAGGCAGGATAAAAATCTCTGCAGAATTTATAAAGCCTGAACAATGCCTTTGACCTTGATGTATTACAATCCCACCCCCACTCTCCCATCTACAGTGATGCCTTCAATATTTTTACTATGCTGGCCTAACACACAGCTCACAATTTTAAACTGACAAATCTAAGAGCATAAATTTTAGATGCTTTTTGCAAAACAGCAAGGCTGAGGACAGACGGCACATTCAGAGTTTTATAGCCTGTTCTAATTCATGCCATTTTCAACACACGTTTCCCCCCTTTGGAGGCTTTAGGGGCATATTTCAAACAAATATCAGTGCTTTGTGTTTATACCACATAATAAAGCATACCTGGGCCTATCAGTAAGAGAATATCTGTTTTCCAAATCATCTCAGCTATGGAGAGAAAATTGATTCTATTCTGAGTCCAAATATAAGGGTAGAGCCCCAGGTGAACATTTAAAATCTGTTTCTTGGGGATTTGCTAGGGGTCTTCTAGCTATTTATTACTGAAGTAGGCTCCATCCACAGGTGGTTGCAGTGTGATGGCGGGGGGGTGGTGGTGGCTGCAAGGAAAGGTTAGCTGCTTCCAAATATTTCCCTTCTTCCCAGTGCCTCCTCATCCCCCTCCCAAGGCCCATTGGAGTACATGACATGTAACTATGAGAAAAGTTAGGTTAGGGAAGAGCGTCTCTGGAGTTAATTTCCTATTATAAAGTCATTGCCTCTGGGAATTTTGACCTAGTCTTTATGCCAATGGCTTAAATTAGTTAAGAAGTAGCTTTCTTCCAAAGAAGGTAGGAAGAGCCAGAGCATGGAGGAAGAGTTGAGGACAGACTCAGGGGTTAGATGCCTCTGAGTAATGAGAGTATATTTAGTGTGGTAGGAAGAAGAGAAAAATACGTGGCCACGTTTCCACCATTCACTCCACCCATGAAAGATATTCCGACCAACCATGGTTCTCCTTCTCTCCAAAGTTTTGATGTGTCTTCAGATTCTTGCCAATACTCCCACAGCTACTATTAACCAGTGGGAGCTGGCAGGTGGTTGAAATTAGGCACCACCTGTTGATGGACATCTAGGTTCTTTCCATAGCTGGGGTAGGGAGGGAAAAATAATGAAACAAGATGGGATGGGGAAGGAGACAAACCATAAGAGACTCCTAATCTCACAAAACAAACTGAGGGTTAGTGAGGGGTGGGAGGGTAGGGATAGGGTGGATGGGTTATGGACATTGGGGAGGGTTTGTGCTTTGGTGAATCCTGTGAAAGGTGTAAGCCTGATGATTCACAGACCTCTACCCCTGGGGCAAATAATAATAATAATAATAATAATAATAATAATAATAATAATAAAAGAAATTAGGCACCACCCCCTGTCCACCACAGGAGTCATTAAAAAGAATGATGAGATCATAGGAGTCAACTTGAAGGACAGGACAGGAAAAAAAGGTTTAGAATTGGACTTAAAAACCAGCTATGCTTCTTACTCTTTGGGCAGTGTAAATAAGAACAGTGACCACAATTGTATTAGAAGCTACCGTATATTGAAAGTCCCTACTGTACACCCAGTATTCTGCAGGATGCTTTACTCAGAGCAGTAAAGTATGGTTATTATATTGGTGGGTTCTGGAGTCAGCCTGTCAGAGTTTGAATATTAGAAGAAGATAGCAAGAGAATTCAAACCTCAGTCTCTCATCTATAAAATGGGAATAATAATGATACTACTTCATTGGTCAATTGCAAGGTCAAATGAGATAATGCACTGAATGCCCTTCTGGCCATCAATCAGTGTTAGGTTACTCCTAAACACACGATCAGCACTCTATAAGAGATTGCTGTGTTGAAACATTATTTTTTTATTTTTTATTTAAATTCAATTTAATTAACATAGACTATATTATTAGTTTCAGAAGTAGAAGTCAGTGACTCATCAGTTGCATACAACACCCAGTTCTCATTATGTTAAATGCCCTCCATAATGCCCACCACCCAGTTACTTCAGCCCCCCACCTACTCCCCCCAGCAACCCTCAGTTTTTTCCCTATAGTAAGTGTCTCTTATGGTTTAGCTCCCTCTGTGTTTTCATCTGATTTTATTTTTCCTTTCCCTTCTCTATGTTCACCTGTTTTGTTTCTTAAATTTCATATGCATGAAATCATAAGGTATTTGTCTTTCTCTGACTAACTTATTTTGTTTAGCATAATACCCTCTAGTTCCATCTATGTCATTGCAAAAAACAAGATTTCATTCTTTTTGATGGCAGAGTAATATTCCATTATATATGTATACCAAATCTTCTTTAACCATTTATCTGTTGATGAACATTTGGGCTCCTTCCACAGTTTGACTACTGTGGACATTGCTGCTATAAACCTTGGGGTGCAGGTGCCCCTTCAGATCACTATGGTTATATCCTTTGTATAAATCTCTAGTATTGCAATTGCAGGGTCATAAGGCAACTATATTTTTAACTCTTTGAAGAAACTTCATAAATAAGAGATCTTATTTCCATTGGATATTCATTCCTGTTTTGTCAAAGATTAGTTGACCATAGAGTTGAGGGTCCATTTCTGTGTTCTCTATTCTGTTCCATTGATCTATGTGTCTGTTTTTGTGCCACATTATTTCTTAAATTATAACTTGGAATATTTTCTCTTTTTCTTCCTCCACTTTTCTTTCATGGATATTTTGAGAGCAAATATTCCCTTCTCCATAGCCACACTAAATAGGTGCAAGCATTTAAAGACCAAATTGCCTAGTGGATATCCTATTAACCAGTTTTTCCTCTCCAAAAGACATGGTAAGCATCTGTGGGGCCACTTGAACTAGAAATAAAATGAGTTAAAGGATTAGAGGATTTCCTAGCCAAAGTGGGAAATAGAAAAGAAACTTTTATGAGGGGTCACAGAACAAGGAGTAAAAGGAATAAGGAGGGTGTACTTCTCTTGATTCCTGTACATGTCCTTGAAGAGAGAGTGGATAACTTGGAATCTATTTGTGGGAGATGGGGGCATGAAGCCACAGCTGTGCTTCTCTCCCTTTCCTCTGCTTCTTCTGGTGCTCCACAAAAATGGAACAAGTAGAACCTGGCACTATAGGTGGGACAATGGTGAACTCATATTGGTAGATATGGTATTTATCAGCCATAACCTTTAAGAATGCTGTCCAGTAGAAACATAACATAAGCTCCATATACAATTTAAAATTTTTCAGGGCACTTGGGCAGTTCAGTCCATTAAGTGTCTGACTCTTGGTTTTGGCTCAGTTCATGATCTCAGGGTCATGAGAGTCAGGCTGTGTTCTCAGCCTGGAGTCTGCTTGAGATTCTCTCTCCCTGTCCCTGTGCCCCTCCCTCTCTCAGCTCACGCTCTCTATCCTTTTCTAAAATAAATAAAATCTTTATAAATATTTTTTATTTAAGCCAATATATCCAAAAATATTATCATTTCAACTTGTAATCAACATTTAATCAATTGTACCAAGCTTTTGAAATCCAGTATGTATGTTAAACTTATAGCACATCTTAATTTGTAACAAGCCCCATTTCAACATATGATCTTTATCAACCTACACTGATTCCTTGGACTTCTTCTTGAGGAAACAGGACTAATACATACCTCTCTCAGAAGATCAACATAAAGGCAACAAAATTAAGGAAGTAAAATTATTTCACACAAATATTCTACCACCATCACCACACAAATTTTATTTTTGCTCAGAATCTTCATTGCCTTTTTAAATATAATCTATTAAGCATCAGTATTATTGTATATTTTTATCTGGAGGACAAGATGGCAGCAGCCTGCTTCTTCATGCCAAGCAGGAAAATTCAAAAGCCACAGGGTAAAATGCTTAAGACAATAAGATTCCGGTGCAGCGGAACTGAGAAATGGCCATTACCATCCTGCATGGGAAGTAAATTTTCTTTACTATAAATTCTTTCTGTAGTGTAGAATTCTCAAAATTACATCCTAAGAGGCTAGAAACTTACAGGAGGAGGAAGTACAAGGCTGGAAATATCCCTGTGATTTAGTGCAATTCCTTTTCTCTCTCCTTCTTCACTTTGATCCCACTGATGGGAAACTCCAAATTTTTCTATAGAACCTTATTTAAACCTCTGGAGAAAAGTACATGTAATGTAATACAGGTGCAAGAGAAAGTAGAAAATTAATAAATCCAAGTCTCCTTTTACTGATGAGAAAACTGATAAAGAGAAAATAGGTGAATGTCCCCCGCATAGCCTGCAAACATAAGAGGAGATTAGAAATATTTTGGTTTTCAAAAGAATATTGTCAACCCACAAAATGGGAGACGTTACTGGCAATATATAGGTCTGATTAAGTCTACTGTTCAGGATATATAACAACTCCTATAAATCAATCAGAAAAAAACAGCAAATATGCAAGTTACCAGTAGAGAAATAGGTTGGCTATGGTCACCAAAACTCATGTATAAAAATTTTCATAGAAGCTTTCTTGGTAATTGCTAAAACTTGGAAACAACACAAACATCCATCAATGCTCAAATGGATTAAAAATAATTGTGATATGTTCACATAATAGAAATGAGAAGCAGTGAGAATGAATTAACTATTGTCATACACAACACAGATTAATCTCATAAATATCATATTGAGCAAAAGGCCAGAAAAATAAATATACTGCATAATTCTATCTTTGTAATGTTCCCAGACAGGCAAAATTAATCTATAGTATTCAGTCAAGACAGTGGTTGGTTGGATGGGAGAGGTTGACAAGATGTGATGTGTGTGCATGCGTGCGGGTGTGAGTGTGTGTGTAAATGTGCGAGTAGTTCCAGAAGGTTGAAAACTCTTTATTTTTTTAATTTAGGTGCTACTTTATTTGTGAAAATGTATTGAACTATACACTTACAGTAAATGTAATTTTTAGTATGTGTATTATGCTTTAATTATAGATTTTACAAAAGGAAATGAAAATTGCTAGAATTCTCCCAAAACTAGAGGCTTGTTTTAGCTAGTAGATTTGGGGAGTTTTATCCCTGTCCTGCTTTTCTGCCCTTCACACCTACTTCTGACAGCCATGGGTAAGGGTCAGGAAAATGTCTTGTGGGTGGTTAGAAGATCAATTTAATAAAATACTTGAATGAACATTTAGGGCAGGAATTACACTGAGGTCACTCAAACCCCAAAGTTCTGGTGAAATAGAATCAGGATGATGCTCATGTTTAGAACAATTCTTCTTTCCTCTTTTATAACCAGAGCTCTCCCCAGGGTTCCCAAGCAAGAGTCTGTACCAGATATTTTGCACAAATAATGCAATAAAGATAGGCTTTATTGCCCCATTTCCTGTATCTTATATATAGAGGAATGTCAAAACAGCATTTAGAAAGGAGGCCAACTTCAGCTTTGGAGCTTTATAATCTTAGCAACATCCCCACAACGCTGTAAACACAAACTGTCCTGTTCACAATATTTAGAAGAGCTCCCATCCCAAGGGAAGTATCTGTAGTGCTAAGGTAGTCCTCTAGGGTCTAGTACCAAAGGCCTCCAACAGCAGCAAGACTTGATATATTTACCAAAGAAGGTCTAGAGGCCGGTTCCTAACAATGATGAAATAATATTGTAGGGAATAAACTGAACTGACCTCCCATTTCCTTCTCCCACAACCCTTCCCTCATACCTGACATCTGGATCATTTCTCTTGCACAGTTATTATTCTGCAAAATGCAGAAAGAGAGAACAGGTTAATACTCAGTCTTCGCTTTCAAAGCAGACCTCAGAAGGGAAGGTGGAGTAGTGCCAGTGAGGACTCTTCACCTGTACATCAACCTAGAGCTGCTGGAATGTGTCTAGCAGGTGTCTGCCATGCTCCTGAGGGTTCCCTACATGGCTATCTTCAAGCCAATGGCCAATCAACGCATGTCACAAACAGTTCAAACTCAGCTGTGGGTGGGAAAATGGAAGGCCCTTCTCAACACCCTGAGTCAACAAGGAAACATGGTTATGGCCTCCAAGGCCATTACAGTGGGCAACTGGAAGACCGAACAGTGTCTTCATCAATAAGAAGATGAATAGTGAAGGGTCACTGTTCTCTAGGACCAGTGAGGGTGAGTCCTTATACACTTAGCTTTTCACCAACAGTAAAGGCTGGTAATCCTTCAGCTTGGAGATCCTACTTGACAACATTTGGAGCTGTATCTGCCCATGATCAGCGTCCCACCATCAGCAACATCTCAGATGGTGTGGTTTATCACACCAAGTCTCCATCCAGCAGACTCTGTTCCTGCAGCTGAGAAGCTGGGCATCTGGGGAAGAATAATGGGTGACTGTTTGACCACAACCAGGACATGACAGGGCACTACTTCTGAGGCCACAAGGACAGCCTCTACAACGATGAAGGACACACAAACTGGGGAAGGGGCTGCTAGCAGCGAGTTCAAACACCTTCCCACCTCTGTCCCCATAGCCCACACTGCTCAGTCTGCAAGTGCTAAACTAATATATTCTATCTCCCCATCTCACAATCTTTGAAGGTCTATGTAAAATTGAAAAAAAAAAAGAGCCCTATTCCTCCATGGAATTCATTACTGATGGACTAGAGCAATGAGATGTAGACATCAAGTGACATGTCTCCAGCTGTCTGTACTACTATTTATAATCACACAGCTGCCCTAAGATCTTGTCTGTATCCAATTTTTATCAGTTTTATTTAGTTATAATTGACATATGTATACCAAATATGTTTAAGTTATGCAATTTGATATGTTTTGACATATGTAGACATCCATGAAACTATCACCACAATCATAATAGTGAACATATTCTTTCCCCAGGAGAGTCCTTCATGACCTTTTAAAATTTCTCCTTTTTGCTTCTTCCTTATACAAACATTAATCTGCTTTCTGTCCTATAGATTAGTTTGTATTGTCTAGAGTTTCATACAAATGCAGTCAAATAGCATATTAACATACTGTATGATTTGAGATTTACTCAAGATGTAGCACTTACCAATAGTTGATTCTTTTTTAATTGCTCTTTGGTATTCTATTTACAAGTATCACATACACACAGAGAGAGTTTTGAAGCCTATGGCAAAGACATTAAAAAAAAAAAAGCAGACATAAGCATGTTTTCCTTCCTCCACCAGCCTAGGCAAAAAAATTCCACAGCCAGTGATATAAACTTCTAGGAAAATCTAGAGAATCCACTCAGGCATAAGACCAAGGTGGGATGGGAGTGGATGTAAGAACCCTCAGATAGGTTTGGGGACCCCAGAATACAGGACAGTAAGGTCCAAAGTCCAGCTAGAAGCCCAGATATTTCCATGATACTAGTGGGACGGCACCTGTGTTAATGCAAGCATGGGGGTAGGAAGGGGCAGCAGGTATTATCCACCATGAGAAGAAGCCCGAGAAATCCCTAAATGGAATAAGGAAACCCAGAACTGCCTTATAAAGTGCAACATGATTAAATTTACCCTGGGATTAAATTTAACTGGGATTAATGGCTCTCTAACTAGAAATTGCATTTAGTTATATAAAAGGCTAAAAGTTACATCTTGCACTTAGTTTATGAAGTCACACCTGCTGTTCTGGTGAGTGTCCCTAATTAATTATAATCTGGATGTTGATTCCTAATGATGAAGCTCCTAAAACACTAACAGACAAAATTGATAATTGAAAACAATTTTGGCCTATATTTTCCTGCCTATCTCATATATCATTTTTGCTTTGAGATAGCTTCCTCTCTGATTTTCCTGCCTGTGCCTGTCCTCCTGCTTCTGTATAGACAGGCAGATCCTGAATCTGGTTAAACGCTTAGAGCACGTCCTTCCTCTTATCAAAATCCTTATATAAAAGCCCATACCTTTGCAGTGAGTTCTTGCCCAACATGATCTACTTTCCTTTTCTCTACGTTCTGCCTTGACCATTGGGTTCCAGCCCCTGGGTGCCCCCTACCCTGTCATCTGGGCTTGCACATATGATTCCCTCTGTTTTCAGTTTCTGTGACAGTTCCCCAAGAGTTCCTTAAACGTCATCCACCACTCCGATCTAAATTCCAAGTTCTGGCACTCCCTTCCTCCGAAACAGACAGGTAAATAGATGATCCATTTCCTGACTCCCAGGTTAAGATAGATAACCTAGGAGGCCATGGATTTATGCTGTTTTAATCACTCTTTTATCTCCAACAGGTAGAATGGTGCAATTCATAGACGGGCCCCTCAGTAAGTATCTGTTGGGTGGATATAGTGGAATTTACATTCCAAGAAAATAGACATGCCCACCCCCATGGCAATGCCTTCCGTTCTAGGCAAGATTCAGTGGTAGGTGAATTACAATCTATAGGAGGAGTTTTCTCTAGAGTCCAAGATCCAACATCAGATTCAAAGGTGGATTGGCAATTAGGCTCCAGCAGCCCTAAGCATCTGGCCCCACAGTAGGATTTCGCCTACATGTATTGGCCCTATGTAAGGTGTATCTTCCAGGAGGGTCCTGAGCAGGTACCAGGTACTTCCCACCACCACCCCCCACCCCGAACCCACTCCACCAACCAGCCAGAGGGAGCAATTTCCAGAAAGCAAGCACACTGTGCTTCCAGCACCCGGGAGCATATTGTGCTTGGTGCGTTTTGTTGATTTACACTCTCCTTTTCCAGTGCTTCCAAGATGCACCAGCTCCCCTCTGGTGAATAAAGTCATTCTTTGAATATATCACTGTGTTTGATCAAGTTTCAGCCATATCTTGGGGCTCTAGATACCATTATAATGCCTGCATATCTCCATTCGAGTTCGTTACAATTAGAGTTTATTTCTGAAAAGGCCTATTTAATATTAAGTTCGTGGGGAATTATCATTGTAGCTCTAGAGAACATTTCCTCTAACTACCAAGACATATACTTGTGGATAATAATACAGGGAAGCATGTATAAGGCTTAATGAAAATGATAATAACTGAATTTAATCAGCTCCAACCATGTCCCCAAAAGAACCTAGCCCTTTATAGGTAGTAACTTATTTAATATAATAATCCAAAGAGATAGGTGTTATTATCTATCCCATTCCTTAAACTAAGGAATAAAGGATAAGGAACTCACTAAAATTGCATAGTAATGGGTGGCAGATCTATGGTAACATTATATAAATAATATAAATAAAATAATAAATTAGAAAAAACCCAGGGTAAGTTTTAAAATATTTAACAACCAAAACAGTGATATAAATTATAATATAAATCAATTTTTAAGTCAAAAACATAAAGGAAAAACTTATTTATTTTTATTCTCTAACTTGAATAATTATAAATATAAATGAAATCGGAAAAGTCCTTATTAGGTGATATAAATTATAGGCACAAATCATTCATTGACTCAACCTAATAGTTTCCTAATTCTGGTGTCAATTCTAGAAATTGCTACATACCTTTTGCCAGATGTGGCCATCCTCGGTTCCGACTACCTGACTCTGAGGCAACGGGCAGCTGCACCGAGCAAGCTCTCCTGACAGTTTCCTTATTAAATCGAGAGTGACCAGGTTCTTGGTGCTCAATGCTTTGCTGCAGCCACAGGACAGCACCTTGACATTGGTGTTACCCACTTTCCTGGCCCCAAAGAACAGACACCTCAGTGTGCTTTCACCAGCGCCACCCACCACTGCTCTGTGGCAACTCTGCATCAGGCTAGGACTGGTACAGTATCCACCTTGGTGCGCTACCCACTCGCTGTGTGGGAACACTGCACAAACAGAAGAAATGTTTATAAAGGTGCCCAGGAAACCTGGTAACAGTAGTTACCTCCGCAGAATAGGAGACAAAAGAGATTTCGGGCCCACCTGAACATGTTTAAAAGCAAATGTTTTCATGTATTGTTCTTGTAAAGTATGCTTCAGAAACAAAATTATTTCATCAGTTAAAATTTGTATTAAAATTACTTTTACAAAGCTAGCTGTTTAGCTGGAGAAAAAGAGATTTTTTAAAAGATGAATATCCTCTATGTTTAACTCCGACTTCTTCACATGGACCCACATTTTCCTCCTTAAATCTAATATACTTTTCTACTGTTTTCTGGATGATGATTGAACACTAGTTCACACTATTAGTGGGGAAGGTTCTTTGTTGTACTCAGCTGTTGATTCATTGAAAAATATTGTTTTAATGGGAACCTACTATTGCCAGGCCCCAAGTGAGTTCATGTAGATAAGGAGTCAACACAGTAAACAGCACCTGCTCTTACAGCATCATGAATGGAGATGGGAATTTTAGCAGGGGAAGAGAAAATATGTTTTTTCTTCACTGGGGCCTCACAAACAAGGAGAATAATGAAGGGTAAGAATTAGGGAAAGGAAAAAAGAAAGAATTAGGGAAAGGAGGCAGAGACCTGAACTCACAGGGTGCTGCTGGCAGGGGGAGAATTCCGGCCTGATGTAAAGAGCGATGAGGTTCCAACAGCGAAGCCACCTGATCAAATTTCTGTTATTTAGAAAGATCTCTGGAGGTGCCTGGGTGGCTCAGTCGGTTAAGCATCTCCCTTTTTTCTCAGATCACGATCCCAGAGTCTGGGATCAAGTCCCACATAGGGCTCCTTGTTCAGCTGGGAGCCTGCTTCTCCCTCTCCCTCTGCTCTCTCTCTTTCTCTCTCTCAAATAACTAAAGTCTTTAAAAAATATTAATTAATTAATTAATTTAATTAAAAAAATCTCTGGTGCAAGTGAGTTTGAAGAGAACCACCCATGCCACCCACATCTGGTTTTCCAGTAGTCAGAGGATTAGAAATGTAATAAAATGCAATCAAAGCCTATGCTTGACTGGAAATAATATAATTCCCAATAATTAGGAAATGATAACCCAGGGACAAGTCTGGTCCATGAAGAGCCAAGTAGCAGAGCTCACCAAGGATTTAATGTGGAATCACAGCAGCATGACCCCAATTTTCCCCTTTGCACCAACAGATAATTTAAAAGAAAGATGGATCCCATTTGGAGGGATGTGGCTGATTTTTCCTCCCTGTGACCCCAAGACTCCTCTACCGGCATCCTCAACCTTTCCCTGTCTCCTGTAATACCTGAGACTTATCCTCTGCCTGTCCACATAGATGCTAGTCTCTCAGCATTTGTCAATGAATCAAATGACCATGATGTTTATTAGCACTGTAAGTTTCTGACTCCTTGGGTTTTAAACTTCAGTGTCTTTATTTCCAACTCTAACTCAGCCAGTTGTCACATTTCCATTCTTTTAAAATTGGTGAGTATTCTTGATAAAGGATCTCAGAAGGCATCGAGCTCAGGATAAACTGAATTATTCCACATCAGGCTTCTAATCCGGGAGCACTACCCAGTGAGATGGAAATAATGCGCTTTTATCATGCAGCTGGCAGATGAAACATTGTGCTTGTTTTATAACAAATGTCATACTTAAAACTCGAGGCATTTGCAGCACCGAGGGGCAAGAATTTCTCTTTGTTTACTCAACACAGGTGTCCATCTTACATGTTTCTCTTTAGTAAGTTAAGTCTACCAAAAGCGGCACTGTCTTGCGAAATCCACCACAACTGGAAAGCTGGGGTGAACAAACATGCTTGTGGAATTTATTGCTTATCCCTATTTTCATTTTACAAGGTTTAGGAGAGATGAAAACAGTGTAAACATGAAAGGCACAGAGTAACCACTGGGGTCCCTCCTGTTTTCTTCCAACTGGAATTTCTAATAAAAGTGTATTTGAGTCTGATCGCAGCATTGCCTTGGCAGGGCGCCCAGCGTCACAGTCACAGCGGTGCTAGGAGGCGCTCAGAGAGGTGGCAGGGGGTGGGGCGGGGACCGAAGGTGGCGCCCACGGCGAGAAGAGCCCTGGGAGCCAGACTGGCTACAGAATTTGCTGCAGAATGAAAATCCGGGACCCTTATTCTAGAATTATGAAGAATCTCAAGGGAGTGACGGCAGAACATTAAATCAAGCATGGAGTCCTTCTAAGCGAGGGGTTCTGTGTGACAGCACATGGGACAGCACTGGGCAGGTCAGGGATCTGTGCGGTGTCTGAATTGAGGCTGGGGAGAATGGCCACCGTGACAGGAAATTTACAATGGGCTTCTTTGAACAGACAGGTCAGCTGCAAAGCCTTTATGTATTTTTTTCTTATTTTTCTTTTATGGATGGGGAGGCAGAGATCAGGGAAACATTAAAATATAAATAAGGTTATGGTGTAAAAGCTATTTATTCCTTATAGAAGTAGAGAAGATTCAGCCAAATGGCTAAAACTAACCCAGCTGGGGGCGGAGGGGGAGGGAAAAGGTTGTAAATTACAGATTTTCTACTGATACGGGAAAGGGAATAAGGCTTCTCTCCAAACAGCTGGTTGCCATGGTAAAATGGCAAAGAGAGCTTTCTTTAGTTTCTGTCTTCTGATTTGGAAACCCAAAACTAAGGAGAGGAACTCAGAGGGAACTTCGAGTAAAACAGTTGCCCTTAGACTTCAGGCACTGCAGCGAGAGATGATGTCAGAGATCTGGTTAGTTGAGGCACTGGATTCGCCCCAGGGCCTGGTGGAAGGAGCGAGCAAGAGTACAAAGCTCGGAGGAACCTCTGAAATTTGCAGCGAGATTATAATCACGGTTTGCTGAGCATGGATCCTGTGTCCAGAGCTGTGCCAGGCACTGTCTGTACATCATTTGATTTAATTTGTGTATTTCTCAGAGCAAGCTAGCCTGGCATGTATTATCATCCTCATTTTGCAGAGGAAGAAACAGATCACAGAATTTGGCTAAAGCTATATTGCTACTAAGTGGCAGACTACAGCTCTGACTCTGGACAGGATGCGCCTTGCTAAAAAAAAAAAGTGGACTTTGTAATAATAACGTGAGTGTAATTAACTAACTAGATAATAGTTTGACCTTAGTTGATAGGATTTAAGGATTATTTGAAATGGTGTTTCTGTTTCCTGCTATCAGAGAGGAGTGGTCTAAATATTTGGTCAAAGTTCAGATCAGTTTTTTATCAGAAGAGAAACTGTTTACTTTCTTGAACAAAAGAAAAACAGACATGCCGTCTAATAGCATCTTGAACAGATGCTAAAGGGATGTTGTGCTTAAGAGTTTTTAGGCTACATGGCACAAACCAAATGTTCCATAAATACCTGATGAACGAACGGTCACAAAATGGGGAAGGAAGGAGTATAAAGGTGCATGTGGTAAGAAGACAGAAATTTTCTTGTTTCTGTCAAATTCGTTAGTATTTGACTTCAATGCCAATTTGTTCTTCTAAGCAGGTCGCTGTATGGTTAGTAAGGGTTATAAACCTTCACTTGACTATATGTCCTCCTCAATCAAGCATATATTTATAAAACGACCAGTTTTTGTGTTTTATATTAGAAGGAAATTTGTCAACCATGAACATTCATTGCAACTTCTTCATTTCTGTGAATAATTTCCATTCACATTGGTTAAGAATTCTATGTGGCCACAGCAGAATTCCTGCCTTGCTATATGCTGGGTTATTCTCCTATCTCAGAAATGAGCCAAGGGTGATAAGTAGTGATTCTCCCTCATTATGGATCAACCAGAGGCCCGAGACCACAACAGGGTGAGGTAGAGTGGGTCTTCACAATGCTCCTCTCTTTTCCCTGCCCCATTGTACCTTCAAACTTGCCATGGGAACCCATCTGACCAACTCCCCTCACGATGGTTGGAAATGAGCAGGCACAGCGCCTGGCGCATGGTTGATGGCCAACAAATGTTTAATATTCTCCTTTACAGCCACGGTCTCTACCCTGGCCCCTCTCTCCACAGTCTCCCTATCCATAACTAGAATTTATGTCTTATTCCCTTGGGAGTGTTATTCTCAGGCAGCTGTCATAGTTGAAAAAGGATCTGTCAAGCTAATTCCCACTGAAGTGTTAATTGTTGACAATAACATAATATGTCACCTGCTCAGAGACATTTGCATTTTGTGGGGGGTCTTAGAAACAGCCAACTCTTACCTAGCATATAACCCAGTCACTTTTTCATGAACAACATTCAATGAATTGTTTGAACTAAACTCACCAAAGGAATAAATCTCTAATAGTAGGACTTTAGGCACTAATATAAGCCAGTAGGGAAGACGTTCTTGGACAAAGAGGTTTTCCAAATGTCACTCAAATCCCACAGAGAGCCAACTTCAGCTCTGACTCTCCACATTAATCAGAAAATCTCTGCCCTATATGTGAATGGAATTCCTTCCAGCAAAATTTAACCTAAATCCTTTCCTGCAATGCTCCATGGAGAATTAGCAGAGTCCATTGCTTTCCTTCTCACAAAAACTTTTTCATATATTGCATGATTATAGTACTGGGGAGAGAGAAAGAGATTGATTTATTATCCAAGCAAAGTATTTACCCACTAGAAGTTCTTCTATGAATGTATGGAACAATCCAAATATATAAAGCTAATATTGTTTCAAATTAACTCTTAGAACATATTTACTTGCTTATGCCTTTCCACTAATTAGCTGGTAGTAATTATACAAAAAAAACCCCACAAACTTCCAATTTTCATTATGAGAATATGTCTTAAGAAAATGTGGGTACTTGGATTCGGGGTTTTTTTTTCCTAATTGAGTGAAGTGTAACAAAATCACACTGTACTTGGGTCCCAAAGAGTTGTTTTCCGGTTCCAGAGTATCTCGGTTGTATGACCTTGGTTAGTGAATTTAACCTCCTTTAGCCCTAATGTCTTTGTTGGAAGATGGGGGGAGTTCATTATTTGATATCATGTAGTGCCTTCTCTGGGCCAAGTACTGGTCAGAGGGCTTTGCAAATGTGAATGTATTTAATGCTTCTGGGACCCTCAGAGGACAGAACGATCAGCACACTCATCTTACAGAGGAGGAAGCTGGGAAGAGAAAAGTAAAGCCCTGTTCCAAGATTATACAGCGGGCAGGTCAGAGTCAGGACTTGAACCTGGGCAGTCAATAAGCTGGAATCTTGGGTCATGCACTAGGAAGGAGCTTTAGGAATGACCTGGTCCACATCCTTAGCCAATGCTTCACTTGCATGGGAAATGGGATTTTGATGCACAGAGACCTTGACTATGCACAAGGGGTGAGGAGTGTCTTTGATACATGTTTCTGAGTATCTGGGTTCCCCTGGAAGCAGTCCGTGTGATAAGAATTCAGTTTGTTCAGGAGGTGATCAGAAGGAGATCCCTGAGAGAACAGGGGAGTGGGGAAACAAGTCAGGAAAGGGATGCGAGTCAGTAAAGCATACATTTATGAGCAGGTTACCCCTTGGCAATGGGGTCTTGAACCCACTGCAGACCTCTGGAACACAGGGAGACATGGCTGAGAATGGTTCTACCCAAGGGACATATGTAGCCATCAACTCCCTTTGCTCACCATTTGAGGACACCTGTGGGGAATTAGCTCCCTGGTACTGTGAGCCCGTGAAGGACTTGGGTCCCACACATGCTTCTATGGACAGAGAAAGCTTTTTGGCAGAGACAGAGTTGCCAAAACAGGAGTGGCAGCAAGCACCAGGGCATGGGCAAGAACACTGATAGCATACATTGCAAACTTCAAGGTGCAAATACCAAATTATAAATCTCTCCTCCACCCACGGAGAGTTAGGCAATCTTCTGCGTCCTGCCTGCCCTCCAACATGGAGGCATTCTCTCTTCCCGGACTTTCACCGCTATCCATTATTAGCATCACGCCCATCCAAAAGCATGACAAGAAAGTAAAAAGAGTTTCAAGGATTCACTAATCCATTCAACAAGTTTTTATGGAGTGCCTCTCTGAACCAGGATAGGTCCTTTTAGGCACTGGGGATACAAGAGAAGAAAAACGTATGTGGATAGGTCAACATCCTCGCCCACGTAGAACCTTCATTCTGGGGAAGGAGAAAGAAAATACATAATTGACATGTGAATTGTTTTATATGCTAGAAGTTTGGAGCCATGGGAAGTCAGGGCAGAATAAGGAGATTAGTAAGTGCTGTAGGACTGAGGGACTTGGAAATGTCATGGTCAGGGAAGGCATCCTCAAGGAGCTAGCATTTGAATAGGACTCGAAAGAGATGACAGAGGCAGTCATGCTCATATCTGGGGTATGGTGGCCTTGGGAGGGACTGAGAAGAACACCCCAGCAAGGGGAAGGGATGATGCTTAGAGATGGGGTGAGGGGCAATGGGAAAGAGGCTGGCTATTTCTATGTGGCTGCATGGAAATAATCAAGTGGGAGATAGTAGGAGATGGGATAAGAGAGATGAACACAGCTCAGCCCTCAGGCTGTAGGGGCTTCATAAGGACAGGGAGAAAAAGTTGGGGGGGGGAGGGTTCACTGGGGGAACGGTACGGTGGGATTTCAATATGACGATACAGTCTGCTGGATGGAAAACAGACTGTCAGGAGCAGAAGAGAAGGCAGATGGGTCATTTCAGAGGCTGCTGAGATAATTCAAGTGAGAAATGAGGGAGGAAGCTGGACCAGGTGCTAGTCGTAGAATGGATGGAAGAATCTGGCTATATTTTCATTATAGACAGGATGTCCAGAGAGTCTAGATAAGGGAGAGGAGAGAATATAAAGTCTTAGGAATGGTACTGTCTCTCATGTCACCGTTGAGGAAACTGAGCTCAGAAATTCAGAGAGCCAGATTTGCTTGCTGAGCTGGGACTGGACACACAGCTGAGCTGGGAGGAGATGCCAGGACTGCCCGCCTCAGTTTCAGGACCCCAAATGATGCCTTCCAGTGATGGGAGCAGCCAGGCCAGCCAGGCCCTGTGGGAGACACCATGAATAAATGACCTGGACGATATATGCACCTCTTTTGGGCCCGACTTCCACCCCAACCAGCCCCTTATTTTTCTTGGTAGAGGTACCCAGTCCAAGCTGATCACCATATTCTTGTGGAAAGTGTGCATAGCCGACTTCCATTTTAATTTATTGATAAGTAGTAACCGCTTGGTAAGATCTTGGCACCTTCTCATAACAGTAATGGTATATGTACCACTGCACCATTCTTGCCACAATGAGGGACACATTCTGTTCCTCTTCCTTTGGTTATCACTTTGACATTTCTCACAAATGTACCTTCCCCGCCTCTAATAATGTCTATAGAGCTATTTGCCTGGCAGCAGCAAAGCCCCCTTGGGTGATCTCAAGACCCTGAAGAAACAAAACCTTGGTTTTCCATTCTCCCCCACCATCTATTTGGTATCAGTAGGGACCCTCTGCCGATAACACCTCTATTTATGTACTGTAAAAGAAACTTCATCACAAACCCATAAAGAGTGATTTTCCACTCCTAAGGGGCTGAATTAAGGGCACTGGTTCTGGAACGAAGCCAAAGTAATTTGGAAGAAAGGCCATTTTGTTTCTCCCCCATTCCCTGGCACAACTATGTCTCCCTTCTCTTCCATTTTTAGACATACGTAATTGATGGGAGCATCAATTAATCAAATTTACCTTACGTTTGTGTACAGAGTACAACGTGTATAGTCATTTTACATAATATTTAAGTAACTGGTTGGATTTTTTTTAATCCAGTAAAAGAATCAGTTTGCATCCCCTGAGCCATATATCCATCAGCTAGCAGGAGAAGCCTCCAGAAGCCTGCTGAGAGGCAGGAAGAAGTCGGTCTTGACGCAAAGCCAGCTTTGTTCATTCCACAGAGCTGCTCATTCAGCTTTCACGGTGACTAATATAGGCCCATCTATGCCAAGGATTATTTTGAATATCACATTTTATTCCAGAGACCAAGTTCAGGCGCTCTCTCTCCCAACACTGATAATAGAAAAACAAACTTGTTCTCACAGATTTTTTTTTCTAATTATTCTCTCCGTCCTTGCTTTTAGCTCTGATACCCTTGTTATCGCGTTATTTTCCAGAAACAATGAAGTAACCGAATAGTGTCTTTCTCAAGTTATGGGACACTGAATCCAATGCTTCTGAAATCTGAAGTCATGCTTGCTTCTGAAAACAAAACTAATGAGCTTCCATCCTTATCTTCCACCCTTCACTCAAGACCCAGAGAAGGGGTTCAAGGAGGATTAGGCATCTCACGGTTACCTCTGCTGATAACAGACACTCTTGGGGCCAAGTAATGCCACCTCTGCTTGAGTAATTCTTGATGAGGAGGAAGAAAACCAGAGAAATTCAGAGAGGATGTGTTAGAAAGTAGGAGGTCTGCCCAGTCCCAACACAAAAAAGTGATTCTGACAAGATGAGTTTATGAATATGTGGGGGCAGAGTCTGGATTTGAAAGTGACATGTTTACCAGAAGATGAGAAGCTCATGCCTGCTTAAATACTTTTGTGTGGTTATTAATAATCCCCAAACATAACAAAACTCACAAGGCATATGTTTCAGTTACAGCAAAACCAAGTCACCGCATCGTCAGGCAGGATAACAGGCAAAGCTTGTCCAGAGTCGCACGGCATTGTCAGGAAGCAGCCAATTTTGGATACGGGTGAGCAATGGTGCTGCTCCAGTTCCGGGCACCAGGACACAGGAATCTGGCATGGAGGGAAGGAAATAAATGAGGTCAGAGTCCAGGTGGGATCGTCATTCTGTTGGGCAGCAGGGTGGGCCCCAGAAAAAGCATGGGACATAAATTTTGCCGAGTCCCAGCAGAGATGGGCTATGTTACACTAAATGCTTCCAATAAGACAAACTCGTGATTCAAGAATGAGGGAAGAAAGGATTTCAAGATGCTCACTGCATACCTGTGGCATTCTACTCCACCTGCCTTAGTTCTGGCTTCACACATAGCTCACTCACCCCCCTGCTCCCCCCCATTAATAATCCTGCTTTTAACTCTACTTCTTTTTCTTCAGAAAGTCAGTTTAAAGGTAAGGAAGTTCTCTGGAAAACAGGGGCATATTCAACCATTACCACTTCAAGTGGTATGCTAAAAGGTAATTTCTATTGGGCAGGAGGATCTAAGCACTAACGATGATCCTTGACTCTAGGTCCCTGCTACCTAAAATCTGGTCCATTGATCGGCAGAATGACAGTCCCTAGAAACTTATTAGAAAGGCAGGATATCAGGTTCACCTCAGACATGATGGGTTAGAATATGCATTTTTAGAAAATCCCCAGAGGATTCATGTGTCTAGTTAAGACTAAGAAGCTGTGTTCTAGGTTACCTAGGATCGTTGGGCTCCAAGAAAATATCATTAGAAACATGACATTGAAAGTTGCAGAAAACACACTTTTCGTATTTGATCTTTTGATCTTGGGGGACAGACACCTGCTTATTTCTATTATTCCACATCATAGCTCTCATGGGAATTTTTTAAATACAGAGGTCAAGAAAAAATAATGAACGAATGAAAAAGAATAGGAACAAAAGAAAAATTCAACTGATTAAAGCAAAAATAGCAACATATTGGGTTGTATCATCAAATATCCATGGACACACATCTTCAGGTCAAAATCAAAACCTGTCATTGAAATCCAACCCTCACTCTCTTGGCTCTTTCCTCTATGTGAGCATCATTTGAAAGCAAACTCTCTCAAAAGGTAATATAGTAAGTGTGGCCATAGTAGTCCAGGTTAGCATCCTGATAGTTTTGCTCTAGTAGCAAGGGAACAAACTAGTTTTCCAATATTTAAGCAAAAATAGATAAATAAAACAACTGGGGTTCACTTTAGTAAACCCATTTGAACTGTGTTTCTCTCTCTGGAGCAATCATTTTGAATCTGATTGGCCAGGTCAGGTCGCATGCACACCCCTCAGCCAATGGAGTGAGGTCAGCCCCCAGGACCTTTGATTTAGGAAGATAAAATTTCTAAAGGAAAAATCCAGTTGTTTTTACATGAAAGAGAGGGAATGGGTGCTAGGCAGGCAACAACGGAAGATAGCCACATAGCTTTGATGTTTTTCAAGTTAATATTTCTATTATCATTTACTAAGGTTTTACTTTGTGTCAGGCAAATTGCTAGGAGCTATGGGTTATACCAAGATGACAGTGCCAGTCCTCAAAAGAGAGGACAGCAGATTCCTAACTGTGGTGCGGGACTGAGGGGAAGCACCAGCCATGTGCTATGGATTCCAGAAGAAAAAACAATTAATTCTGCCTCAGACACATAGAAAGACTTTGTGGACTTCAAGAATGAATGAGCTTCCAATGCATGGAGCCCAAAGGAAAGCAAGACCTAAGATTTGGAAACTTGTAACCAAATTGTAGGGTTTAGGAAGTAAATCAATGGGAGATTAGAGCTAGACTGCAAAGAGCATCTTTGAGTGTGAACTTGGTGAAGAACTTAGACTTTATTTATTAGAGGAAAGGAATCTGATAGAGGTCTGAAGAGGGGAAGAAACTCCATTAAGGAGCTCAGTTTGGGAACAGTTGTGGGAACGGTTGAAACAGCAGATGTGAGATAAAGTTCTAGTGACCCTTCAGGTGAAAAAGATAAAGATTCTAAAGAGAAGATTCTGTAGCTTAAATACCCACATCTAAACTAACTTCAGCTGGCCACCAGACAGTAATAGACTGTTATTAAAGTTGGTTTTCTATTGGGGAAGAACTGGGAGAGATACTTAAAAGTCAATACTCAATGCCTGTTAGTTAACCAAATAAATTTTATAACAAATTTTGGAGCACAACGCTGCTTTAAACAACTGGACATTTGCTGATGTGGATTATATTTAAGTAGAAGCTTGCTGTATACCCTTCCTCCTGGAACACAATGCCATAGCTTTCTGTGATCTTAATTTTAAAATGTTTAAGACTGTAGAGGGAGAAAAGGGGAATAGTAAAGAGAAAAAGAGGAAGGAAGGAAGGGCATGAAGGTGATTAGGGGTGGAAGGAGGAAAGGAGGAGATGGAGACAAAAGTGAACAGGAAAGTTAGTCTAGGAGGGTTCTCAGTACAGTAATTTCCATGAATTGATTTCCCATCAGAGCCAACTTGCGATGGCCCTTAAACTTGGGAAGTCTGATGTCATCAAGTTCAAACCTCCTGCCCTTGACCTTCATTCACACTTACAGTTCTGACTGCAGTCTGCAGTGCACTTAGAACTTTTTCTTAAATTAGCACTGGAGAAAATACAGTTATGTAACAGGATGTGAGAGTATGACTGTAGATCTGAAGGGGACACCTAGTCTTGCTAAGAAGGGTCCTTCCTAGACTGCACTGATACTTCTTTGAACTTTCACAGGCACTGAGCTGATCTCCATACTCCAGAGGTACCTCTTGGCCACTCCTTAGGAGTGAGGGCTCTTGGTCTCCCTGTGAGCAGCATTCCAGGCAGTGCTGGTCTATCCAAGTACTAGTCTCCGAGAGGCTGGAGATCAAGCACAGTCCAGAAATACCGCAGAACAAAGGGGAGCCTGAGAATGATAGGGCTATCCATTCTCAAGGGCATTTTCAAGCAGGACTGTCTTATCTTCCCCAATGATGCTCAGAGAGATCTCTTTCTTTTCGTAACACATGGTATATCCACAATACATTCTGGAACCAACACTGTCCTCCATCACCGTGGATACTACGAATGTGTGTGTGTGTGTGTGTGTGTGTGTGTGTTGAGCATGTGAGATACTCCGATTTTATTCTTGAAACTTTGGCCTTGACCTTTCATATTAATTGAAGAAGAATTGGTCTGAGTGTGCACAGACAGGACATGACCAACAAAGGAAAACCACCATTTGGCTCCCAAAATCTGACTTTCTGAAAGTTACTAAAATTTCTTAAATGAATAAATAGTCTTAAATTTCTTTCCAGAATATCTCCCAGTATATATTCCTAGTGTACACCTTTACTTGTGTTTATTTATAACTTTATTCACTGCTCTTTTCGTTGGGTTCATATTTTTGTTCATTCTCACACCACAGGGTGGTCATATCTGTGTGTGTGTTTGTGGTTTGTGTATATGTGGATCACATGTGTATGTGTGTGTGTGTGCACATGTGTATATGGAATGTGTTTATTCATGTATGTGTCTGAGGGAGAGTGGAATGCGTGTGATTACAGCTTGTATATGTGTGTGTATCTGAGGTTGTATGTACATATATAATTGTACGTGATTACGTCTGTGTAGCACATGCTTACATTAAAGTATGTGTGTTAGTGCTTGGTGCATGTGTGATGTGTTCTGGGAAGACTGTGTGTGTGTGTACATGGAGTATGGATGGGTGTAAGTATTTGAATTTTGTGTGTGTCCATGTATATCTTTTGAGGGAAGCATGGGGTGTATATGTGAAAATTGTGTGTTTATGCACTTGTGGGGGCACACACTGAGTTTTTTAACCTTGTTCTGTTAAAATAAATATATAGTTCAAGAACATAAAAGGACATTATTTTATTCTAAAAATCTGTGTTTGAAGTAGACTTTGAATATTTGTTTTCATACACAAAGCAATTATTCTAGTTCATAGCCAAAGGCAGCCATCTTGGACTTTTGGGAAAATGCCCAAAATAATACTTCCTAAAAGCAATTTAAAACTGGAATGGACATGCCACTTTTAGGTGTCCAAAGGGATGACAGAAGACAGTTGATAGTGTGTTATTTTAGAGGGAGAAAACTATTAAAATGTTTCTGAGTGTAGCAACAATAAAATACTAATGAACCAAAGGAACAGATGGAAATTGAAAAGCATGAGCAATGTCAAAACCCAAAATACAGTGATTTGTTAAATTACAGGGTTTGTTCCCCTGAGAGAGGAGCTGCAGTTTGCTGATAACTCAGGGACAACCAGGATTATTACTGTAACACAGCAACACCATTTTCCTCCTGAAACCTGCAAGAAATAATTAATTACATAGCTTTGGTTACTAGGTTAGAACCAAGCTTTGCTGTCCAGTTTCCAAAGACTGAACTTTCTAAATTGTCAGAAGAACAGCATTTTCCTAATTGTCTGCTGACTACTTTGTAGATAGCTACAAAGACTGTTATCAGTTGCCATAAGTGAAATGCCTTGTGATATATTGTTTGCTTTTTTGGCCATTGGGGAAGACTCTTTTCCTATAGCTTTCTATGTTCTTTAATCACCCAGACTTCCTTAGTGAACTGAAATTAGTTGTGTGGAGTTGTACCTCTAAACATAACTGAGAGTCAGGACATAGTGTGGCTCCTAGGAAGGGTTTTATAACCCTGGGCATACCAGGCTAGATAAGTGATGGAAGAAAAATATTGTTCTCTCTGCTCTACGCAAAAGATCCCTCTCTATTTCCTAAAAAAAGAAGTAAGATTTTAGGAGCCTCCTGAGCACAGAAAAATGGGGAAAAAATGTTCAGCCCCTCAGAAAAGAAAAGAATCTCTTTTGCATTATTTTTCCCCCAGAAATACTTGGAAATTGGAAACTAAAATGAATCCAGGAGTTCCAATGAAAACCTTAGAGGAGCAGACACTTGCAAAGAGTCTCCCTTGGTTCTGGGGGTCTTTCCTCTCCCTACCAGATCTTGCTATTTTAACCCTAACATTTGCCACATTCCTGATGCCAGGGAAACAAACCCCTCACATGACTGATGGGAGTGTGAACTGATAAAGGTCCACTGGAGAGCAGCTTGCTGATATCTACTAAAATTGTAATCACACACATTCTATGGCCCAGCAAGTATATTTCTCAGTATCTTGCCTAGAGAAACATTCATCCATGCACACCAGGAGGACTGTACTAGGGTGGCTAGTACAGCATTGCTTGTAATAGCAGAGAACTGGAAATGAACTTCATGTTTACCAATAATGAAAGGGCTAGATAAGACCATATATTTAGGTTATTGAATTATTTGCCATTTTATATAAGATGGATTATACTAATGATACTAGAAGACTGCCAAAATATAGTGTAAAGTGAATAAAACAAGTAGCAAAACAAAATATGGATATAACATGATAGCATTTTTAAAAATAGAACCTGCACAAACATACACAACAATATTATACCCTTGTGAATATGAACAAAAACACAGGAATTACTTTTGTAGGATGATAAAAGCCATTATTCATTGAGAAGAAGTTGGGTGTGGAAGTGATGGTCAGATGGATTTAGACTCCTCTCCCTAGTTGTATAATCCTGGAAAAGTTACTTTGTTTTGGGTTCTTCATCTGTAATATAGAGATTATAAAATATGTGTATATGGTAGACGTGTTGTGAGGATTAAGTGAGTTAATAATAAAGCAGATAATGGGAGGAGCGGCAAGATGGCAGAGGAGTGGAGACCGATTATCATCAGGTCCCAGGAATTCACCCAGATAGCTATCAAACTATTCTGAACACCTACAAATTCCACTGGAGATCGAAGAGAAGAAGAGCAGCAATTCTAGGTACAGAAAATTGACCGCCTTCTGGAAGGTAGGCCGTGCGGAGAAGTGAATCTGAGGCGACGGGAAGATAGACCCGGGGGGAGGGGCCGGCTGCCGGCAAGGGAGCGAGCAGCGGAGCACAGACTTGGAACTGTGAGAAGTCGGCTCCACTGAGGGACGTCGCCCCAGAGGCCAAGCGGGGGGTGAAGCCCCTGCAGGGACAGTGTGGTCTCAGGACCCACGGGGACACAAAAAGANGGGGTGTCTGAGCGCGACCGAGCTCCCAGGCCTCAGAGAGAAGCCGGCGGGAGAGATGGAGCTGAGCTGAGGCGTCTCTCAGCTCAGGGTTACCTTGGGCTGTGATCTGAAGCGCAGTCGGGCCACTGATCTGTGGGCGAGGACCCCACAGGCGGCAGACCCGGAGACACTCACCTTCCTCCTCCGGGAGGAGCGGTGCGGGAGCAGCTGCAGGAATCTGCCCGGTTCGGAGATTCTAAACGGGGCCGCGCCAGAGA
>LNAC01000640.1:888188-912553 GCA_002007465.1 Ailurus styani | reverse complement strand
AGATAATATAGATATAGGATTTTGTTTTATTCATTTTTGTTTAGTTTTTGTGTGATTTTGTGTTTTTGGTTTTTTGTCTGTTTGTTTGTTTTTTGGTTTTGTTTTTTTCCCCCTCTTACTTTTCTCCCCAGTTCCAGGTCGCTTCTGAGTAGGTTAGTGTATATTTCTCTGGGGTCATCGCTACCCCTTAGTATTTAGTTCTCTCATCCATCTATTCCTATCTGCATAAAATGACAAGGCGGAAAAAATCAACACAAAAAAAAGAACAAGAGCCAGTAATGACGGCTAGGGACCTAATCAATGCGGACATTAGTAATATGACAGAACCAGAGTTCAGAATGACGATTCTTAAGGTGCTGGCTGGGCTTGAAAAAAAAATGGAAGAAAATAGAGAAGCTGTCTCTAAAGAAATAAAAGACCTTTCTGGAGAAATAAAAGAACTAAAATCTAACCAAGCTGAAATCAAAAAAGCTATTAATGAGGTGCAATTGAAAATGGAGGCTCTTACTGCTAGGATAAATGAAGCCGAAGATAGAATTAGTGATTTAGAAGACAAAATGTCAGAGAAAAAAGAAGAGGATGAAAAGAGAGACAAACAACTACTGGACCATGAGGAGAGAATTCGAGAGATAAGTGATGCCATAAGACGAAACAATATTAGAATAATTGGGATCCCAGAAGAGGACGAGATTGAGAGAGGGCCAGAAGGTATATTGGAGCAGATCTTAATACAGAATTTCCCTAATCTGGCAAAGGGAACAAGCATCAAAATCCAGGAGGCACAGAGAAGCCCCCCCAAAATTAATAAAAATAGGTCCACACCCCGTCATCTAATAGTAAAACTTACAAGTCTTAGTGACAAAGAGAAAATCCTGAAAGCAGCTCGGGACAAGAGGTCTATAACATACAATGGTAGAAATATTAGATTGTCAGCAGACCTATCCACAGAGACCTGGCAGGCCAGAAAGAGCTGGCATGATGTATTCAGAGCACTAAATGAGAAAAATCTGCAGCCAAGAATACTATATCCAGCTAGGCTCTCACTGAAAATAGAAGGAGAGATAAAAATCTTCCAGGACAAACAAAAACTCAAGGAATTTGCAAACACCAAGCCAGCCCTACAGGAAATATTGAAAGGGGTCCTCTAAGCAAAGAGAACCTAAAAGAAACATAGACCAGAAAGGAAGAAACACAATATACAGTAACAGTCACCTTACAGGCAATACAATGGCTCTAAATGTATATCTCTCAATAGTTACTCTGAATGTAAATGGACTAAATGCCCCAACTAAAAGACACAGGGTATCAGAATGGATAAAAAAACAAGACCCATCGATATGCTGTCTACAAGAAACTCATCTTACACGCAAAGACACCTCCAGATTTAAAGTGAGGGGATGGAAAACAATTTACCATGCCAATGGACAGCAAAAGAAAGCTGGAGTGGCAATCCTTATATCAGATAAACTAGACTTTAAGGCAAAGAATATCATAAGAGATGAAGAAGGACACTATATCATACTAAAAGGATCTGTCCAACAAGAAGATCTAACAATCATAAATATCTATGCCCCTAACATGGGAGCAGCCAATTATATAAACCAATTAATAACAAAATCAAAGAAACACATTGACAAGAATACAATATTAGTAGGGGACTTGAACACCCCCCTTACTGAAATGGACAGATCATCAAAGCAAAAGATCAACAAGGAAATAAAGGCTTTAAATGACACCCTGGACCAGTTGGACATCACAGATATATTCAGAACATTCCATCCCAAAACAACAGAATACACATTCTTCTCCAGTGCACATGGAACATTCTCCAGAATAGACCATATTCTGGGTCACAAATCAGGTCTCAACAGGTACCAAAAGATTGGGATCATTCCCTGCATATTTTCAGACCATAATGCTCTGAAACTAGAACTCAACCACAAAAGGAAAGTTGGAAAGACCTCAAATACATGGAGGCTGAAGAACACCCTACTCAAGAATGAATGGGTCAACCAGGAAATTAAAGAAGAATTAAAAAAATTCATGGAAACAAATGAAAATGAAAACACAACTGTTCAAAATCTTTGGGATACAGCAAAAGCAGTCCTAAGAGGAAAGTATATAGCAATACAAGCCTTTCTCAAGAAACAAGAAAGGTCTCAAGTACACAACCTAACTCTACACCTACAAAAGCTAGAGAAAGAACAGCAAAGAAAGCCTACACCCAACAGGAGAAGAGAAATCATAAAGATCAGAGCAGAAATCAATGAAATAGAAACCAAAAGAACAGTGGAACAAATCAATGAAACTAGGAGCTGGTTCTTTGAAAGAATTAATAAGATTGATAAACCCCTGGCCAGACTTATCCAAAAGAAAAGAGAAAGGACTCAAATTAATAAAATCATGAATGAAAGAGGAGAGATCACAACCAACACCAAAGAAATACAAACAATTCTAAGAACATATTATGAGCAACTCTACACCAGCAAATTTGACAATCTGGAAGAAATGGATGCATTCTTAGAGAAATATAAACTACCAAAACTGAACCAGGAAGAAACTGAAGACCTGAATAGACCCATCACCAGTAAGGAGATTGAAGCAGTCATCAAAAATCTCCCAACGAACAAGAGCCCAGGGCCAGACGGCTTCCCAGGGGAATTCTACCAAACATTTAAAGAAGAATTAATACCTATTCTCCTGAAACTGTTCCAAAAAATAGAATTGGAAGGAAAACTTCCAAACTCCTTTTATGAGGCCAGCATTACCTTGATCCCCAAACCAGGCAAAGACCCCATCAAGAAGGAGAATTACAGACCAATATCTTTGATGAATACGGATGCAAAAATCCTCAACAAAATACTAGCCAATAGGATCCAGCAGCACATAAAAAGGATTATTCACCACGACCAAGTGGGATTTATTCCTGGGATGCAAGGTTGGTTTAACATTCGCAAATCAATCAATGTGATACAAGACATTAATAAAAGAAAGAACAAGAACCATATGATCCTCTCAATAGATGCTGAAAAAGCATTTGACAAAGTACAGCACCCTTTCTTAATCAAAACTCTTCATAGTGTAGGCATAGAGGGTACATACCTCAATATCATCAAAGCCATCTACGAAAAACCCACAGCGAATATCATTCTCAATGGAGAAAAACTGAGAGCTTTTCCCCTAAAGTCAGGAACACGGCAAGGCTGTCCACTATCACCACTGCTATTCAACATAGTACTAGAAGTCCTAGCCTCAGCAATCAGACAACAAAAAGAAATAAAAGGCATCCAAATCGGCAAGGAAGAGGTCAAACTCTCACTCTTTGCAGATGATATGATACTTTATGTGGAAAACCCAAAGGACTCCACTCCAAAACTGCTAGCACTCATACAGGAATTCAGTCAAGTGTCAGGATATAAAATCAATGCACAGAAATCAGTTGCATTTCTATATACCAACAACAAAACAGAAGAAAGAGAAATTAAAGAGTCAATCCCATTTACAATTGCACCCAAAACCATAAGATACCTAGGAATAAACCTAACCAAAGAGGCAAAGAATCTGTATTCAGAAAACTATAAAGTACTCATGAAAGAAATTGAGGAAGACACAAAGAAGTGGAAAAACATTCCATGCTCATGGATGGGTAGAATAAATATTGTGAAAATGTCTATGCTACCTAGAGCAATCTACACATTTAATGCAATCCCCATCAAAATACCAGCAATTTACTTCAAAGAAATGGAACAAATAATCCTAAAATTTATATGGAACCAGAAAAGACCCCGAATAGCCAAAGGAATGTTGAAAAAAAAAAGCAAAGTTGGCGGCATCACAATTCCAGATTTCAAGCTCTATTACAAAGCCGTCATCATCAAGACAGTATGGTACTGGCACAAAAACAGACACATAGACCAGTGGAACAGAATAGAGAACCCAAAAATGGACCCTCAACTCTATGGTCAACTAATCTTCGACAAAGCAGGAAAGAATGTCCAGTGGGAAAAAGACAGTCTCTTCAACAAATGGTGTTGGGAAAACTGGTCAGCCACATGCAGAAAAATGAAACTGGATCATTTCCTGACACCACACACAAAAATAGACTCAAAATGGATAAAAGACCTCAATGTGAGAAAGGAATCCATCAAAATCCTCGAGGAGAACACAGGCAGCAACCTCTTCGACCTCAACCGCAGCAACTTCTTCCTAGGAACCTCACCAAAGGCAAGGGAAGCAAGGGCAAAAATGAACTATTGGGACTTCATCAAGATTAAAAGCTTTTGCACAGCAAAGGAAACAGTCAACAAAACCAAAAGACAACTGACAGAATGGGAGAAGATATTTGCAAATGACATATCAGATAAAGGGCTAGTATCCAAAATCTATAAAGAGCTTCTCAAACTCAACACCCATAAAACAAATAACCCAGTCAAGAAATGGGCAGAAGACATGAACAGACATTTCTCCAAAGAAGACATCCAAATGGCCAACAGACACATGAGAAAGTGCTCAACATCACTCGGCATCAGAGAAATACAAATCAAAACCACAGCGAGATACCACCTTACACCAGTCAGAATGGCTAAAATCAACAAGTCAGGAAACGACAGATGTTGGCGAGGTTGCGGAGAAAGGGGAACCCTCCTACACTGTTGGTGGGAATGCAAGCTGGTGCAGCCACTCTGGAAAACAGTGTGGAGATTCCTCAAAAAGTTGAAAATGGAGCTACCCTACAACCCAGCAATCGCACTACTGGGTATTTATCCTAAAGACACAAAGGTAGTGATCCTCAGGGGCACGTGCATCCGAATGTTTATAGCAGCAATGTCCACAATAGCCAAACTATGGAAAGAACCTAGATGTCCATCAACAGATGAATGGATATATATATATATGTATGTTTCAAAATATATCATCCTTGCCCTGAGAAAGCATGAAAAATACTAATGAAAATTCTATTTGAATTACCCAGACTGACATATGAAGCATGAAGTAACAAGAATACATAGTTGATTTTCATTATTCATGGATTACATATTTGAAAATTCACCTCCTCAATAAAATTTACTTATAACTCCAAAATCCATACCCCAGAACCTCCACAGTTACTAACAGACATGCAGAGAATGGAGAAATATTTGAGCCACTGGAAGTGCACATTTCCATCTGAGATAGGGCTCTGCTTTGTCTCAACTCTCATTCTGTAAACAAGTTTCCCTTCTATGGTTTACTTAGAGCCACGTATTTCACATTTTGTGTTTTTTGTTAGTGATTTTGCAGTTTAAATCAATCCCCAACATAGTACTCATGTGCTGTCAAGTGCAGGAAGGCTGTGATGTGCCTCACAGAGAAAGTATGTGTGTTGGAGAAGCTTTGTTCAGGTAGGAGTTATAGTGCTGTTGGCTGTGAGTTCAGTGCTCATTAGTCAATAGCATGGTACTTCCATTAAAAAGAGAGAGAGAGAGAGAAAATTCACAATCTGTGTGGGAGGCCACTCCACAAGTTTCTAGAATATCATCTCTAGTGCTATGGACAATATGGAAAGGTAGCTAAACTTATGGACGTGTGAGATGACAACTGACCAAAAAAAAAAAAAAAGTTTGCTAGATGGCATAGTTGTGGGGCCAAAGCCAAAGAAATTCATAGTCATGTTACCCAAGGTCAGAAAAATGTCATATCCTTCTCATCTAGGGAGGACTGTCTTGCATGTTTCAGAAAACAATATGGCCTGAAAAATGTTAAATTTGCAGGTTCTGCAGATCGAGAAGCTATGAGAGAATTTCTTTTAACTTTATAACTCAGTGTTATACATGAGAAGGATTAAGTGAAAGAGTGTTTTCAACAGTGAGGAGACTGCATATAATTCCCAGTGCTCCATGCAACACGTGCCCTCCTTAATACCCATGAATGAATCATGGAACACTACATCAAAAACTAATGATGTACTATATGGTGACTAACACAATATAATAAAATTAAATTAAAAACACACACAAACACACAGGCACACACAGTGATGAGACTGGCTTGTTTTACAAGAATATTGGTAAACCAACCTATATAACATGAATTGCACTTGGATTGACCAACATGTTGTGATCAGAGGCATGTGAGAACTTACCCCATCTTTCCTCTAGGAGCAATAGTTGGATATTTGTTAATTCAGTGTCCATGGTGACTTCATAGAATATAACCACTGTGATGAGAACCAACTGTGGTGTGTGTGTGTGTGTGTGTGTGTGTGTGTGTGTGTGTGTTTGTGTGTGTGCATGCATGCACAAATACCTATTACTAACTGAAAGTGATTCTTTGATGTGTGAGGTTCAATTCCATTTTCTTGAGTCAGATTGAGAAAATCCATATTTATCAAACTCTCTCATTGTGCATGTTAGCTATGTGGAATTTTCACAAGGTTTCTTTGGTTGTTGCTTTGGTTTGGCTTTATATCTTCTAATCTGTGTCACTTTCAAATGAACTTTTTAAAATCAGCTAACATGGGAATTGTGGCCGGTTCTCTTTTTCTAATTGCTTTAGCTATTTTTTGAGGTTTTGTTTTTAGACCTTGGCTGTTTTAATGAAAATGGGGAGTGATTTGGCACTGACTATATCCCTCCACAAATTATCATAGTTGGGAAACTCACACTCACGTCTGAGGATGGCTGAGGATTTGCTCTTTCTTAAATGAAAAGTTGGATTTTCCCTCCTTCTGCAAAAATCCCTTTGTGAAATGGACTGTTTGCCACTTTTTGGGGGGATTGCAGTGTATATGATATTAATGCAAAATCTGATAAATGCATAGGTCTCTTATTCACATGGATCCTATTCTCTTCTAAGAATCTAAGAATTCTTTTTAAATAAAATCACCTTGGAATATAAATTGAAAACTGAAGAGCAATAAAAAGAAGAAGGATTTCTACTTCATTGCCACAGAGATTTCCCATCTCCAGTCAACTCCAAGTGCAGTTTAGGGGGATGTGCAGCAATTTAATTGTTCTACTTGATTGCAAATAGCAGGACATGCAAGGAGAAGATGAATCTATCTTGGCAAATGCATTATTAAAGATCTTCTAAACGTGCTTGCACAGAAGTGAAGGAAATGTTTCTGTGCCTGGATGGGAAAGACACAAGCAGTGAAAGGCTCTCTATGCAGAGACTGGTTTGTAATACAAATAGGACTACCATAAACGAGCAGTTATCTGGACACACTTGGGAAGGAGATGGTGGTGGAGTAGAGTGGATGGACCTTCTGAAATTGGAGTAGAGACTTCATGTTCATGGATGAAAAGCAATGCACTGATAGCTCTATGTAGTGAGGCTGTAGGAACCAGGGTTCTAGTGCATAGGATTTTTAGGGACAGGAGACCTTGGAGTAAAAGTGAATATAGCAAGGTGGCAGCCACTGTTGGTGCCTAACTTGGGATGACCTTGTCATACCATTCTAGTGCTTGGCTTCCAGCTGCCAGAATCTGCTTCTTTTTGCCTGAGAAATCCTCAGATCTCTAGAGCCTACCTTGCATGCAAGTACAGCAGGCCAAAAGTCCTGGGGCGTGAACACTGCCTACCCACAGCAGTCCTCAAGAGATGAATGAGGCCTGTCCTTCTCCACACAACTGGCAGACCTCTTAAGTGTGTCCCACATTGGCTCTCAGGGTTCCCTGGTAGTACTGAGCTCCAGATGCCCACCCTTGATATCACACTTCATTGTCCTCTTTTCTTTCCCTGTCTCCTTTCCTTAGTCCCTTAGCATGGGATCATGCTCCAAATGAAACACCTACACTCCTATCTTCATCTCAGAGTCTGTTTCCCCATGAAACTCAAACCAAAGAGATAGGTTAGCCAGGTTCCAGAATCCTCAAAATAAGTAGTTGTGGGGCCCTTATATTCATGTGAGATGTTTCGTTAGTCGAAAATGAAGGAAAAGCAGACCCAGAAGCAGGGGTCCAGACAGTATTGCCCATGAGTGAAGCAACTGCTTAGGGACTGTGATAAGCTCCCCATCTAAAGTGGGTGACTAGAACAAGCTCCAGCCAGTCTGATTTCACTGGACAATGCAACCCTTGGTTTGTCAGATCCTCTTATGAGAAACTGATTTTTAAATGTTGAGAATTAATTCAGACTTTTTAAAAATACAAAGCACAATACAACAAATTTGAAAAATCATTAGGGATATCTGCTGAAACAGAACATGGGCATGCCCTATGATTAAGCAAGTCCACTCCTGGGGAGATACTCAAGAAAACTGCATCCTTATGAGCACCAAGGACATGTACTAGAATGTTCTCAGAAGCACTGTTCATAATAACTCCAACCTGGAAATGACACAAATGCTCCTAAAATGTAGGATGGAGGGATACATTGTTTATACCCATGTGATGGGACACTATGCAACAAGGAGACTGTCTAAATCATTGCCACTGACCATAATATGAATGCTTTCAAACATCATGTTGAACCAAAGCCTGAACAAAGTGTATGCCCTATGTGATTCCATCATGTACATAACTACATAAGTAGACAAAATTAATCTATGCTGTTGAGAGAACAGGCTTTTTTTTTTTCAAATCAGTGTCTCCAATCACCACTACACTGCCAAGATCCCATGAATAGGGATATACACTTCATGGGTAAATCATTTCTCCTTCTTCTAAGGTATAACTCTTCCTGGGAAGGGTGATAATGTAGATCTATTGGTCATTATTATGTTAGCATGAATTAGGGGCCAGCATTGACAGAGGGTCTGTTGTAAGAACTACAGACACAGAAATGGACAAGTCAGAATTCATGTCCTGTTGACTGGATAAGACCTAAACAAATCATGAAAACCATATGTTGATTTATGTAGGTCTTGGTTACTGCCCACCCCTAAATAATTGCTGAGGACAGGGGTATGGGATCATGCTCATTTGCTTATGTCATGCAGAGTCTACCTTTGGAACAGAAACTGGGATTAATTCCACGCAAGCCTTAAGATTGCTACTATATTACTTTGGGTTCCCCTAGAAACAGATCCTGAAAATAAAGACTTAAATGCATGGAGCCAATTCTGGAAAACACCAGTAGAGGGGTAAGATGGAAGAGAGGGAGGGGATGACGGGCAAGGGAGCTGGGGTGTTAACACACCCATTCCTGTCTGCCATTAGGTGAAGACTGCTAGAAGATGTTAATTTTCTATAGTCACTTGTGTTTCAAAGAAAGCTCTAGAAGTCAAAGAAAATGTTCAGAACAAGAAACACAGTTGTTAGTCAGGCCAAATGCAATGTTGAGCAAAAGAAGCCAGAACCTTAGAGTACATGCAGTGGATGATGAGAGTGGAGCATTGACAGCATCTGCTACAACTACCCAATGAGAGAAGCAGTTCCTCAAATGAAAATTTGGATGAAGTTAAGAGGAAAGAGACAGAATGAATGCCAGTTAGGACACCAATCAGTGTCCACTACACTTTCAAACCAGAAGTCGGTCACCAAACAATACAGCAACCACACGATAGATGCTTAAAAAAAGAGTGACTCCAGAATCTGCCTCATTTGTGAGATGTCAGCTCAAAATAATCTCCACTCGTGCAGGAATCCAGTCTTCAATGTGCCCAACAGGTATCCCTGCAGCTTCTGTATGATTCTTCCACCAATAAGGGGCCCACTCTTTCACAAGACAGCCTTTTGTGTCATCATGAAGTTATATAACTCTAGTGTGATATTGAAATCTGCATCTGTATGAGTCCCACCATGCTTCCTTCTCCTCCTCTCCAGTCCATCCACCCTCCCTGGGCTGAGTTCCTGGCTCTGCAGTGTCACCTTGGATATATTCACAGGGCCTTGTACCATACACTTGTTCACGTCATGGGAAGTGGTGGATGGATTCTTTCATTTAATCTTTCCTACAGTGATTTTCAGATGAGGTCAATGAGACTCAGAAAGGTTAAGTAACTTGGCCCAAATCATACACCCATACACTGACAAGTGAGAGATGTGAAGTTCAAAGACAGATTATCTGACTCCATTAAAATGCTTTACTCACAGAGAGCCTATGGGGGAAAGTGTGTGGGTGTATGCGTGTGTGCATGTGTGTGGCTTCTCCCCCTCACCTCCACTCTCACTCCCAAGTACAGCCATCAGCCTTCCCTTTCCCACACCTTTGCCTAATAGGTGTAGAGGTGTGCACCCCAAAACCCACTGCCTAATGCAGTGAGACAAACCTCAGGTCACCAGCACTGACTCCCATTCCCCTCCATCACAATTGCCTTCTTTGGGGTCCCAGACGAAAAGGCAATGGGTTCTCCCAATGAAATAACTGATACCTTTGTGATAAATGGCTGGGATTCCTTTCCAAGTCACAACTTACCCTTGGAGGGTGATGCCTTAATGCAGAAGCAGCTGAGGTGGGAATTGGAGGAAACACAGGAGAATTGGGGGTTCCTTTGGAGATTTGTGGCACAACCAAAATCACATCATATAAACATATACCCACTTTTCTCAGCCTGTGGCTAGGCTTAAGCTCAGGTCCCACCTAAAGGGAAAGTGGTTGTCCCTAAGACTTCCAGTCCACAGTGTCCTGGGGACACATCAGAGCTCCTCACCACGATGTTTGGGATTCCCTGTGCCCACCTTTTTTTCCATCAATACTATCACAGCCTGCCTTATGGATTCCCTGGCAAGACATGCTAACCAGACATTGCAAGCCCATTTTCTCTTTAGAGAATCATCTTCTTTCCTGAAACACAATGCAGAATGGGAGAATGAGAGCAATTTTCTTAGGGTGCTTGCTTTCACAGTCAGAGCAAGTAGTTTTAGTCAGACTGCCATGGGCTCAAAGCTCAGCTCTGTCTTCAACTACTAATGGGCCAGTGGGCTAGTATCTCAACTCTCTCAGCCTCAAGTCCCAAACATAAATGAGAATAGCCCTCACCTCGTCATAGGCTGCTATGAGGATTAACGGTTATGATACCTATGGACGTTCCTTGCATGCTGTGAGTGCTCAAAGTCACTTTTCTTTTCTTGTTATCAAAGTAAGTCCCCACTATCATTCTAGTACAGAAAAAAAAGAATATTTTGAGATCGAAGTTGCACTCTCTCTCTCTCACTCCCTCTCTCCATCTAACTTTTTGGCTTATGTATTTTTCAAAAGTATTGTATGCGATAGGAATACAAACCTCCCTTGGCAGAGTCAGGTAGTGACAGTAATGTATTTTATCGGGGACAGAGAACTCCCCGATTTCCTGCCTTGTCCCTTACATTGGTCATAACCATTGCTCATTTTTGTACTCTGTTTGCCCATTCACGATCTGCCAGACCCTACTACAAAACCTGCCTTCACTCCTGCCCAAAATGATCATTTTCTCTTTTCTTCTTTCCCTGTTGACGCTTCTATTCATTCCTGATGTCAGTTGAAAACTTATCTTTCCCTCTCCAATCTATTCATCTTAAATTCAATCTCCCCACTGCTATGATTTTTTTTGGCATCTGGGTTGTTTAACTTACTGTGTGCCGTGGGGGATACAGATGTGTAGCAGATGCTAGGCTAAGTGGAAGGAGCATTGTGTAAATAGAAAATGTATTCAGATTGTCATGAGGATGGTAGTGTTATTTTCCTTAAGACTTCTGGCCTTGAAACTTGGCTGAAAGTTAAGATTTTCTTGAGCAACTTATTGAAGCATATCACAAAGGAAGAAAAAATATGCATCCACGTGAATGCATGGCTTAGTGAATTTTCACAAACTAAACACACCTGTATAACCAGGACCCAGATCAAGTAAGAGAACATTATCAGAATTCCACTTGCCCATCACTATCCCCCAAAGGTAACCACTATCTTGACTTTGAGCCACATAAATTTGCTTTTTATTCTTGTCTGAAAGAAATCACACATGATGTACCCTGTTTTGTCTGTCTTCATGTCTTAAATATTATGTGTGTGAGAGTTATTCGTACTGCTTCAATGTGGTAGTAGTTCATGTCTTCTCATTATGAGGCAGTGCTCCATTGTATAAACATGTCATAATTCATTCATCTCTTCTGTTGTTGAAGAGCATTTGGCAAGGCTCCAAAAAAGCAAAGGCTTTTATGGAAGGTTATACTATGAAAAAAGTACATCTTTTGGTGTGCATAAGTGTTCTCTTGGGCATATATCTACGAGTGGAACTGCTGGATTGTAGAGTATCCACATATTCAACTTTAGTAGACGCCCAATTTCCCAAAGGGGTTGGATCATTTTATGCTCTCATCATCATAGTATAAGGGTTCCAGTTGTTCCCTATCCTTACCAACACTTGGTATTGTCTGTAATATTTTGTTTTATTTTGCCTTACTTTTTTTTTTTTTTTTTGGCATTCTGGTGTGTATGTGTGTAGTTGTACCACATTATGGTTTAAATTGCATCTTCCAAATGATGAATGAAGTTGAGCACCTTTACACACATTTATTGGCCACTTGGGTATCCTCTTTTGTAAAATGTCTATTCAAATTTTTTGCATATTTTAAAAATGTTGTTATTTAACTTTTCTTATTGATTCAAACATCTAAGATTTTATTTAAGACGAGAGTTGAAGAGTTGGCCACACTTTGATGGACTTTTCTAACACTTTGCAACAACTACAGATGTTTCTAGTAATCACTAATGGTGTCTCGGGTTGTCAGAAATTTCTCCAAGCAATTTAATTTTATTTTAAAAAATGGACCCCATAGCACTTTGAGAAGCAAAGCAGAGAGAGTCAGAAACCTGGTTTGGTTGATTGGCTAAATAGCTTTGTGACCATATGCAAGTCTTGGTATCCTCATCTGAAAAATAAAAAGGTTGGATTTGATATCTGCCAAATCTAAGATTCTATAAAATACAAATAAAGTCTGTAGTATGGAGACGTGATAAACAGGGAGAACAGGAGGCTATAAACTGAAACAACTTCCACAAAGTTCATAATCTCTGGTCTTAAAAAACAAACAAACAGGGCACCTGGGTGGCTCAGTGGGTTAAAGCCTCTGCTTTCGGCTCAGGTCATGATCTCAGGGTCCTGGGATCGAGGCCCGCATCGGGCTCCCTGCTCAGCGAGGAGACTGCTTCCCCCTCTCTCTCTCTCCCTGCCTCTCTGCCTCCTTGTGATCTCTCTCCCTCTGTGAAATAAATAAATAAAATCTTTAAAAAACAAAAAACAAAACAAAAAAAAACCAAACACCATACAGTCTAACCTTAACTTCATTATTTCTTCCTTGTCTTAAATTTTACCTGAATTATAAGTTTTCCAAGTTAGAGGAGGAAAAATTTTATATAAAAACAAAAATCTTGTATCTCTATTTATCCTTCTCCTTTCTAGAAATTTTTCTTTTGTGAAAAATTGGATCAGTTGACCAAAATAAGAAACAAAGCTTCTTTATGGTTTTTTGAGTGTGTATGTGCCTGACATAGACCTAAGAGAAAACCCTTGTTATCGTCCATGGTCAACTACAGATCATGTGCCAAGACTAATCTATTGCCTCTACCCTCCTTTCTGTGCACTTTGACCTTGCCTACAGGCCCTTTTAAGCCTTCCATAATAAATGATTGTCACCAGCCTGAAATCCACATCTCCTTTCTCCCCCTCCTCATGTTAGCTTCAGCTGCTTGATGCTAAACTCTGTGGCAGCTCCACTCCAACTGTCAGCTTACAGAAAATAGCATAAAAGAATGTCTTCACAACCTCAGAGGAGTCATACAAGATACAAAAAGCTCTAAGCATAGAGGAAATGATTAGTAAATTAGACACTGTTAAAGTTAAGAACTTGTTTTCATCAACAGACTCCATCAACAGAATGAAAAGGCAAGAGGCATAGTGGGAAAAGATATTTGATACATGTATAACAAAGAGCTTGTGTCCAGGTTATATAAGAAAAAAAGTCCTATAAATCAGTGAGGAAGACAGATAACCCCAAAAATAGGCAATAGCTCTAAACAAGTACTGAAAAAGAAAAAGTAAATAAATTTATAAAATGGTATGACCTCATTAGTAATCAGCAAAATGCATATGAACTCTTCAATGAGATACTACTATATGCACACTAGACTAGTTAGTATGTAAACACAATATAATATTGAACGTTGGAGAGGGTATAGAATTATATAAAATCTTGTATGTTGCTGGTGGAAGTGTAAATCAGAGTATCCACTTCAAAAAAAAAAGCCATTGGGCAGTATGCACTATAGTAAAATATATATGTATTTATTTATAGTTAAATTTATATATATATGTTGTGATTCAGTAATTCTACTATTAATTACATAACCTAGAGAACAGTGTAAATATGTCCAAAAAATGTGTACTTGTGTTAGGTATACACTTATCAAGAGCAAAAGTCTAGAAACAACCTAAACGCCTATCAGTGGTACAAGGTTCAGGTAAATCATTATTTTCTAACAGTAAAGGACTATACAGTAATGAAAATGAATAACTACAGTTATATAGAATAAGACGGATGAAACTTTAAAACATGATACTGACCAAAGAAAGCAAATGCAAAAGGGGCACCTATATGGCTCAGTTGGTTAATCATCCAACTCTTGATTTTGGCTCAGGTCATGATTCAGGATTGTGAGATTGAGCCCTGTGTTGGGCTCCATGCTGGTCATGGAGTTTGCTTGGAGTTCTCTTTCCCTCTCCCTCTTACCCTCATTCCCCCACCCCACCTCTCTCTCTGTGTCTCTCTTTCCCTCCGTTCCTCCCTCCCTCTCTTATAAAAAAAAAAAAAAGCAAATGCAAACTCTATGATTCCATTGACATAAAGCTCAAAAACAGGCAAAAGTGCCCTATATTATTTAGAAATTATTAAAATATGAAGAGAAGCACAGAAGTGATTGCCTAAATAGAGTAGTGTTAACCTCTGGGGGATGAAAAGAGAGGAAGCGGTAGGCATCTAATTTCTGGGCTGCAGGCAACATTCTGATTCTTGACTTGGTGGTATTTCCTGGCTGAAACCTTTATAACTAATTCTTACATTGTATAATGATGTTTTAGGAACTTTCATATGTATGTTTTACTTCACAATATAAAAGACAAAATAAGTTTTGTCATGCCTAGCACATAGTAAGTGTTCAATAAATATCAATTATTATCATAAATATATAATTAGTAATTTTATTTTTATTAGACTTTGCACTTTATAAATTTTTTTTCATGAAAATTACATCATTTTAACCCAGGCATTGTTATTGTTCCTATTTCACAAATGAGAAAACATAGCTCAGCCTCCACACACACACACACACACACACAGGAACCAGGAAAAAGCACAGCTGGAACCATAGCTCTGGTTTTCAGTTTCAAATCCTTTCCCTGTCTTTTAGACTCAGACCTATCCTGTTAGTTAATGGAAGAGGAATTAGGCAAGAGGTCTGATGATCCAAAAGCCAACTCGCAGCTACTATTGTTTTACTGTGTGGATGGAGTCAAACTTCCTGTTTTGTGTGCGAAATAATGAGCATTATTTTGATGTGCTTTTACTTACACTTTGAGCCTGAGCTGACTTTACCAGTCAGTGCTTAAGCAGCATCAGTGTTAGTAATCTTTCTCCCCTCCTCTCAGTGGTCCCACTCATCCCTCCCCAAAATAAATCAATGATAAAGAGATTAATCTAATAAGAAGACTTGGACGTTAGAGCCAACTAAAACCAAACTGCCTGTGCCCAACACGGCCAAATGGAACTGGGAGCCACAGAAAGCGGACAACTTTTGCACCCTGAAAGTTGATACAAAACACTTTCTCACTGCATCATTCTGAGAAAGGTTAAAGTACGTGGTGTGGGAAATTAAACTTATTCTTAGCCTGCTTTAACAGAAAACAATCTCCAGGACTATCTCATGTGTCTTCTGACAGAGGGGCATCAATTGGGAAGATTACGTCTGTTATCAAGGAAAGCAATGAACTTTCCATTTACATTGGACTTTTATAATCTGATGAGAGAAAAGGTACATTTATCTAGTCTTTTAAAAGGGAAAAGGAAACTCTACAAATCTGTCCATTATACCTGCGGAGAATCTAAAGCGAGGTCAAGACAAAAGCAGATTACTTTTGATAGTGTTAATAAGAGTTTATTGCAAGGCCTGCAGGCCAGATCTCCCTCTGTGGATTTCTGAATGGCTTTGGGAGCTGGGCTATTCTTAGAGTAATGAGAAAGAGCCTTATCTCACACCATAGGAAATTCAAAGATGCCTAGGCTTCAAAAGCCTTATTGATGCACTTTAGTAGAACTAAAAGCCGGGGTGGTTTCTCATCACAAATACCTGTCTAATGTGGGGGTTGTGGGAGGAGCCTTGGGAGGCACGGACATGCAGCTCTCAAGACGGCATATTAATAATGTCACCCAAAAGGACTCAATGTGACTGAGGCTGTTTCCATGACTAAATCACGTTCTGAGGCAGCATTAGCAATATTAGTATTAGTGAGTTAGAGGTATTGGTTAAAAGCATCAGATGTTGACTCTGGCTTATTTAGGTAATGGGAATATATTAGGAAAATATTGAGGGCTCAAAGAATGAGTGGCTGATTGAGTTTTGGAGGTGGTAGATGCCAAGAGAGCAACAGAGAATAGGAAGAAAGAGGCACAGCAATATTCTCTTGTTTGGAAAACCCTAGTCACGACAGCACCTTTATCATGTATGACCTATAGTCACTGTGTTCTTGAGTCATTGGCACAAGACTTAAAGTCCTATGAAAGACCACATGATTGTCTAACCTTGGGTCATAGGTAGCCTCCCTCATTTCCTAAATAAATCTACATAGGAGACAAGAAAGATGGAATATGGCCTTACTCAGCTTCAAAAGTGAGCACTGGGTACCTGAATTTCCTCTCCCACCAAGACTCTTAGAAGAAAGAGTGGTTACTGTACTGGGCTTTTTTGTTTGGTTTTTGTTTGGTTGGTTGGTTTTTGCTTCAATCGTGTGAATAACAAACATTCCAAACTCCAATGGCTATGGCAACAAACATTTATTGTTCTTGTTTGTGGTTCCATGAGTCGACTGGAATGTCATTATCTCAGGTGGCAGACTAGCTGGTGTTGCCTCCAGGCCACAGATCAGGTCCACATCTGCTCCACATCTCCCCATGGACCAGTGGCTACCACAAACATATTCTTCTCACGGCAACTCCCAAGAGCACTGCTTGCCTTACATCTGCTCATATTCCTTTGGTTGAAGCCCATCACATGTTCAGTGCAAATTCAGTGGGGCAGCCAAGTGTAATCCATCAGAATGGGAAGGAGGAAGGAAGTGAATAATGTTGATAATGATAATACAATCAGTCTAACACAGATGCTAAGCAAGCATCCTCTATACCTAAGTCCTAAACACCTCACCGACAACTTCCCTGGACCTCCATTTCCGCCATTTTTTTATCTGATCCAAATCCCGAGATAAAAATTTATGAAAAAGATCTTGTTACTATTGCTGGAGGATACACACTAGTTGTATCTACATGTGTCCCTCAGATCTCAGTCCCACATTCTTGGGTAATTATAAACATGCTTTATTTTCACTCCTAGATAATGAATACCTTGAGGGAAAAACATATGTCTTTGTGAGGATCCTTGAAGATGTTTGGCTTGTAATTGTTTTTCTTGAATTTCTGGTAAAGGAAACAGTGGGTCTTATCAGACTTTACTAGTCACTGCTCTGATAGGGCTCCCCAGGCTCAGAGGAGGTTGGGCATTGATGGTCCAAGGCAGAGTCAGTGGTTGGGATCAAGTTTTGTTTAGACATAACACCTAGTTTTCATGTACCACAGCATGAAAGAAAGACAAGTCATCTAGACTTTTAAATCCCATATCTGTTTCCTTATCCTCCCACCTCCTGACTCCATCCACTACCAGTCAAGGTCAAAGGCACTACATAAATGACGGAATGCCTAAACCCACACTTAAGGTCTGCTTCAGACTTCATCTCCTTTGTATTTGTATCTCATTGTCATCATTGTTTTTCTAAATGACTTCTTGAAGTCATGTAACATGCTCTCAATTAATGTTAACCATGAATAATATCCTGTGCCAGGTATGAAGCTAAGCATTCAACATGAATTAACACAATTGGTCTTCACATCTTCACAACTTCTACATTAGGCAAGAACTATTACCATTATGATCACTTGACTTGGCAGCTCAGACTGGCCTTTTCTTGTTTGCACTAGTTACCTTGTTGGAAAGGTATAACAGTGTGAATGTTGAAAATGCAAATGCAGGAACCAGACAACTTGCTTTTAAATCTTGCTCCCAATCCTTACATCTGTATGAACTTAAATAAGTTATTTTTATTCTATGCCTCAGTTTCCTTTTCTACATAGAGGTTGTTATAGTGTTTACCTTATAACACTGTTGTGAGCACTGGATGGGCAAAATCACCCAGAACAATCCATGAAAGCACCCAATTAATGTTTGAAAGGGTCATCAACCCTCCATCCACCTACTTGGCTCCTCACTTAGTGACCCAGTCTCCCCCATCCAAGTGGGGCTCTTATTCTGGCCATAGAGACAGAAGTGGATTTGTGCAGTGGCCCAACTCAGCAAGAAGGTCCCCATTCTCCCCTACCTTGACAAAAAGAACAAAGTCCCTTAAGATCTCTTGTGTGTTTTTCCCTCACATTAGAGTATTTTTGTTCATTCTCCCTCATGAGTATCCGTCTAGAGAATAGCTAGTTTTCTATTATGGATTTGATGGCTTAAGACAGTTTTATTTATTTTTTTATTATGAATTTGACTGCTTAGAATTTTCGTTCTTAATTTTGGACATTTATATCTCATTTTCTTTATGAGAAAATCTAGGAATTATAGTTTTAATGTTGTAGTAAGTAATATTAAAATAAATGGCAACCCAAGAATTGGGGAATTAAAACATCTAATAATTGGATTGGAGAAATATAAAAACACTGGATTCAGTGAACCAACACCAGTCTAATTTAAATGTCTAATTAAAAGTTATTTGGAGGCACAGCATACACAAACTGCATTGCAGTCTTCTACGGCTGAAAAGGAAGCTTGGTAACCAGAAGCAAATTCAGAACTGCATGAAGAAATGGGAATGGACTGTAATATTTAAGCAGAGTATCCCATTTTAATCAAGGCATGTCCTACTCTACATTCCATTACCACTTCATTAAAGGATGCTGTCCCCAGTGCTGAAAGTTCTGTTAGTTGTTTAACAACAGAGCAACCGTGCTTCAAGCCAGGAAGGGAAGTGGCAATGCCTAGCTGAAGGAAGAAGCTTTTGTTAGCCTGAGCGCTCTTTATCCAACATTGCCTGAGAGCTACAGAGGAAGAAAAAGAAGAAGGTTTGTGATTAGGCGAGTTTAGATCAGAACTGATTTGACAAGAACAAGCCTGCCAGTCTGTAAGCTGATTCATACAGAGGGCTATTCATAGCAGAAGGCTATTTAGCACATTGTCAAATATGACATTCTAAAAACACAGTATGATCGTTGGTACAAATAGCTAATGAACAGTGACATATTTAGACTGCCTGCAGGGAGGTGGATGGGTGTGTACAGTTAGGCATAAGAAGTCCATCACCATGGTGGGGGCAGATAAAAACAAAAAACAGAAAATGTCCAGTGTAAAATTCCAAAATTGGGTTTGTCTTCAGAGGTTTGCCAATTCTGTCAGGATCAATTTGCCACTGTCACTGTTGTCTCTCAGTTTTCTCATCCGTAATATGGAATAATAACTGTGCCTACACTGCAGCCTTGTGAGAATTAAATTGAGATTAAATGGGTTAAGGTGTGCAATGCAATTAGAATAAAGCCAAGAAAGGAATAAGCTCTCAATAAATATCGGTTGCTCTCATTATTAACATTATTATTGACAGGTATTTTTCTCCACTAAGGAAGTGTGAGGTATAATCATTTGTATAGGCATCATTAAATTAAATCTAAATGCTAAGCAGAACCTCATTGACAGTTCAGTTAAATAGTGCCTCCACTTCTGGAGAATAGAATTTCTTTCTCTAAAGATGTTTGCTGTGTTGAAGAGGTCAGAAATGAGCTGCATCCTCTCAAACATCTCTCGCTTTTTCCTTTCCTCCCACTTTCTTACATCATCAGTTTAGTTCATTCATTTATTCGTTCAGGCACTTAAAAACAAACTCTTTAATGAACCAGGCATTGTGCTAGATTAAGTTGCTAAGAGATGTCAATCAAGGAGCTTCAAGATCTTCTGTCATGAATGAAAAGAATTACCATAAATAAGTATACTTGTGTATTAACAAACACAGACACACACACACTTTAAATGTGTTACATTAATAATCTCCATGTTACAGACAAGGAAACAGAGGCTTAGAGGACGGAGGGTCTGCCTCGTGTACTCTGCCTTAAGGACCCAACAAAGATATTGCAACATCCAATCTCCCCTGCAGAACAGCCTGTTCAAGAAAGTGTGGAGCTTCTCTTCCCACCTCCCCTTTCTCAGGACTCTAGGAAGGAAATAGTTCAGGGAAATGGTGACTTGAGGTCTAAGACTTCCCCGTGAAGGACAAAGTCACAGCTCCTCCCCTTTCCCCACGAGACAGTCTGTCAGTAGAGTGTGAACTAAGAAAAATCTCTGCAGTCAAAATGGGGTGAACACAGCAGATGAATTACCTCTTATCTTTAGTTCCACTTCCCTTCCTAATGAATAAATGAGGAAATCAATAGATTCCTGCATCTCGTATGACTTCGTTTTTTTTTTTTTTTTTTTCTCCAAGCAAATGTTGTTTTCATTGTTTTGGTTTTCTTTTTCTTTCTTTCTTTTTTTTTTAACTAAGCAACCTAAACAACCAGAGGCCATTTTCACAGTTTACCATCTAAAAAAACACAGCAGTGGTAATTAAAACAGTCTGGGGCTAGGGGAAAATGGAAGGGAAATCTGTCACTACTGAGACTTATCAAGCAGAAAAAAAAAAGGCGTTTTGGGGAATGAAGCAGAAACATTGACAGTTTGTTACATCTAACCCCAGACTGACATGCAGTGAAAGGGTGAGGCAGAAATTGTTGCTGGGGGAAATGGCAGCTTTACATGAGACATCCACGGAAAAAAGGTGCCTACAGTTTTCATCTGTTGCCAGGGCCAGGAAGGAACTGATTCTCCTTTGCACAAATGGGAATCAGCTACGGTGTAGTCATCTGAATAGATGGTTTTAGAAAGGAATGACCATGTGCAGCAGATTCACTCCATGTCAGCTTAAAGTCAAGGGTTAAAAAAAGTCAACACATACCCCAAATTTAAAGTATTTTAAGTTTAATTTTAACTTCATTTTAAGGATATTGTAGGTCTTTCCAAACCCCCAGCCCACTGGCTGAATCCTTTTAGCTCTCTGGCTGGGGTGAGATTGTTCGGTAGCTTCTCACCTCCAAGCAAAGGCAAAACCCCTTAAGGTAAAACCAGCCAGCACAGCCTTGCAAGTTATCTGACCTCATGTTATTCTTGATTTATTTTGCAGGAAAGGTCTTTCCAGCCAGGTTTAAACTGTGAAATCCAGTCAAGAACTTTTGGTGCTCTGTATCTCATATAGTTTCAGTCTTATGGGAACAAATTTGCAAGAGATTTGTAAATTCTTACACAGTAGGAAAAATAATCATTGGACTTGAAGCAAGTCTGGTAACCTCATTTCCCTTGCCATGTTTATTGGTTAAGGACATAGGTTGGATAATATAACAACAATAACAATAATAACTAACCACTCTTAGGTTCTGTTCTTTATGGTAAATGTCATTATTTTAATCCTCAAAGTAACCCTGTGAAGTAAAAACATTTGTTACCCTCACTTCACAAACAAGAAAACACACACATTGATTTGAAATGGTGGGTTGCATTCAATGCTTTAAAAAAAAAAAAAAGCAACTAAAATTAAAGCTTCCTTCTTACTGTACTTCCAAAATTTAAATCATTGATTTACCAAAACAAAAATAGAACCACAGCATGGAATGCAGGCTACTTGTATTTCAAATGGGCATTTTCCAGTATTTAGAAATTTATTGGGTTTTAGCCAGTCTAACTCCATTTTGTTGTTCTTTAATAACAATTCTAGCCACCAGAAAACCTTCCCAACTGCATCACTAGATGCAGAAGTTGGGAAACAAAATAGTAAGGGCTTGAGCTGGAAGAATATGCATACAAGAAGTAAAAGTGGCAATAATCCCTGGGAGAGTAGGAGATAAAACTGTATATTCTTGTTTGCCAATCTATTTTATTTTTTTTATTAAAGAAAAATGTCAGACTAAAAAAAATAAATAAATAAAGCAGGTGGCTGTTAAATTTTCCAAGGAATTATACCTACTTCTGAAAAACAAGTCTATTATGCCTTTAAACTCTGAAGTTTGAGTAAGTGCCTACTGAGATGCAGCACTTAATCTCTGCTTCCTCTCCTTAACTGTTTTGTCTGGTGATTTAGAAATGATCTGTTGTCATAATGCTTACCATCCAACTTCAGAATTCTTGAAAAACGTGCTATCCCAAATCACCAATTATTAAATAGACATTAAATAGATAACATGAGTAGCTCTATAGCCATTACACTCATTGAATTAATGATTTTAAAAAACTTCCAGAAAAAAAAATCTTTAGACTTAGATGATTCCACTGGAAAATTCTGCCAAATAATTAAAGAAGTATTAACATCAATTTAGTGTAATCTCATCTAGAAAAACTTAAAAGTGAGTTCAGTAAGGTTACAGAATAAAAGATAAACATATAAAATATTATTTCTGTGTCTATTATTTCAATAGGCGTGTATATACTTACCATAATATTTCCAAGTGCTCAAAAAAGAACTTTTTTAGATATAAATCTAACAAGACACAAACATGACCCATTTGCTGAGAGCTGCAAAACACTGATGAAATAAAGAAAAGATTAAAAAGTGGTGATAGATACCATGTTCATGGATTAGAAGGCTCAACAAAGTAAAAACATCAGTTCTCCCCTAACTGATACACAATGTTAACACAATTATTATCAAAATCCAAACAACTGTTTTTGTAGATATATACAAAATAATTCTAATATTCATATGAAAAGTCAAAAGAACTAGAAATAGCTAAAATAATTTTGAAAAATAATATAGCATAAAGAATGAGTTTTCCTGATTTCAAGACTTATCATGCACCTATAGTAATCAAGACAATGTACTATTGGCAGAGGGGTAAACACATAGATCAGTGGAAGAGAGCAAAGGACTCAGAGAGAACCACACAAATGTGTTCAACTGATTTTTTGACAAAAGTGCAAAAGCTATTCATTGGAGGAAAAATAGCCTTTTCTCTACGTGGTAATGGAATAAATGGACATCCACAGACACATGCACAAAAAGAATCTTTGTGTAATCTCCCACTTTGTACAAAAGTTAACTCAAAATCTGTCATGGACTTAAACATAAAACATAAAATGACAAAACAAACAAACAAAAATAAGATAAAATCTACCAAATTTGTGTAAGAGTGCTTAGCACTGACACAAAAACATGATCAATAAAAGAATGATAAGTTAGACTTCATCAAGATTAAAAACTATTGCTCTGTAAAAGACTCTATTAAGAAGATAAAAAGACAAACTATAAACTTGGAAAATATTCATATATCTAACAAAGGATTTCATCTAGAATATATAAAGAACTCAAAACTCAACAGAAAAAAAATCCAATTAGGAAATGGGCAAAAGGCATAAAAGACATTTCACTGAAGAAGATATGCAGATGGCAAATAGGCACATGTAAATATGTTCAATGTCATTAGCCATTAGGGAATGCAAATTAAAATCACAATGATATATTGTTACACATCTTTCAGAATGTCTAAGTAATTCTGGTGAGAATGCTGGTGAGAAAGTAGAGATATTGGATTACCCACATATTGTTGGTAGGAACGAAAAATGGTACAGACATATTAAAAAACAGTTGTCAATTTCTTTAAAAACTAAACATGCAACTATTGTACAACCCAGCAATTCCATTTCTGGGCATCTATCCCACAGAAATGAAAACATGTTCATCAAAAAAACCTGTAAATGAATGTTTATAGCACTTTTATTCATAGTAGCCTAAAAGCACAAACAACTTAGATATCCTTCAATGGGTGAATGGTTAAACAGACTGTGGTACATCTATACAATGATTGCTAATCACCAATAAAAGGGAACAAACTATGGATACACTCAGCAACATAATTTAATTTACACCAAATTATGTTAAGGGAAAAAAGCCAATCCCAAAAAGTTACATACTATACAATTCCATTTATATGATATTCTTGAAATGACAAAATTATAGATATGGAGCACAGAATAATCATTGTCAAGGGCTAAGGAGGAGCTGGAGGCAAGAAGGAAGTGGGTGCAGCTCTAAAAGGCAAAATTAGGATCCTTTGATGATGGAATTCTTAGGTATCCTGACT
>LNAC01000640.1:831656-886235 GCA_002007465.1 Ailurus styani | reverse complement strand
CCTCTAAAGTACACACACCTGTCAATTGATCAAAATATGCATATGATCACTGCTAAAACTATTTCTTTTTTACCTGTTTTAGAGATTGCTCAAATATTCAAGATATAATAATGTCCAAATGTCCAAATCTTCAGGGACACTTATTAATAACAAACATCTCCACTTTATTGTATTGTTTTCTTCTTGTATTCAAATTAATGATCTTCCTAACTATTGAGATCCATTGAATAAGCAGTACACTTAGTAAATAATGTCTTTCTCAGTGCATCATGTATTAGTCAGCTATTGACACAATTATGTTGTATAACCAACCATCTCAAAACTGAGTGGCTTACAAAAACCAGCATTTATTCTCAGGCTCATGGGTCTGCACATCAGCACCTGAGCTGCTCTTAGCTGGGCTCAGTCAAGCAGTTTTGCTTGCCACACATTAGAGGGGCTTGGCTTAGCTTGGGTTCAGGAATCACAAATGAGGGCAGAGTAAAAGGTAAGGCAAACCACTTAAGCTCAGTAAAGCCTCTATTTGCATCACAACTTCTAACATTCCTTTGGCCAAAACAAGTGAAAGATTCCAGCATCAAATGTTCACAGTAGAAGAGGGGAGGGGAATATTTGATGAGCACTAATCCAATATTTTACATAGCACCAACTTCTTTCTAGTATAAGGCAACAAAGATGCTCTAGTGATATCTCCTAAACCAACTGGTCAAAAAATGTAGTTACAATGAGACCAAGTCTCAGTCTCCAAGTCACAATTATCAAAAATGTCTCCAATCATTGTCAGATATTCCCTTGAGGTCAATTTTGTCAGCATTTATAACCACTATTTTAGGGAAATAGTCAAATATTCAAGGTATGATAAACATCATCAATTGCCAAATAGAAAATGTCAGTAATACAATATTTTCTATATCAATGTAAATAAATTTTCATTCAAATAAACTTGATTCCATGCTTTTATATGGCATTAGATAATTACCCTCAAATTCTTATAACCACTCTGTCAGGTGGGTATTATTTCAAGCAACTGATGTTAAAATTGAGCTGCAGTTAAGAGCATTGTTCATAGACCCAAAAATAAAAATGGAGATTCTAAAAAATGAATTAGTGATATCTTTATTATAGGAATATCACAATATTCCACTTTGAAATGAGTAGATGTAGGGACCTGGGTGACTCAGTCAGTTAACTGTTCGACTCTCCATTTCAACTCAGGTCATGATCTCAGGTCGTGAGTTTGAACCCCAGGTCAGGCTCTGTGCTGAGCATGGAGCTTGCTTAAGATTCTCTCTCTCCTTCTCCCTCTGCCCCTTCTCCTGCTTGGGAAGGGGTGGGGAGTGCACACATGCTCTCTCTCAAAAAAAAAAATTCTCTCTCTCTCTTCCTCTCTCTTAGCCTACCCCCCAACTCACATGCTCTCTCTCTCTCTCTAAAAAAAATCCCTGATATTTGAACTGAAAACTTCCACCTTAAAATGAGCTTTGAATAATAACATACACTGTTGTACCATCAATAAGGATACCTGATTATTGCAATCATTTTCATTCTGCTTTATTAGGTACTTATTTTACATAAAAATTTGTGATTAAACAAATGCTTCATAGAAAATTAACTAATATCTAAGGAATATTTTAACTGAGGGCACTTTATTATTCACAACACAAATATTCATGAAGTCTCCCACCACTAAGAATAGTAGTTAAACCATATAGATATTGTATGTACTGTTATGATCATATACACTTTTGTTCCTGTAAACTATACTGACAACCATCATTATCAAAAGCATGATCTTCAGGGGCACCTGGGTGGCTCGGCAGGTTAAGCATTGGACTCTTGATTTCGGCTTAGGTCATGATTTCTGGGCCATGAGATCGTTCTCCAGGTCTGGCTCCTCACTGAGCATGGAGCCTGTTTAGGATTCTCTCTGTGTTTCTCCCTCTGCCCCATCCCCGCTCCTGCTTGCACTCACGCACTCTCTCTGTCTCAAAAACAAACCAAAAAAGAGTATAATCTTCAAGTGGAAATAGTGCCAATTTTCCTTTTTTACGTGATTTATAGAAACCTTTGTTCTTGCTATTTTACTGGCCATTCACCTAGAATGCTTTTCCTCACATCTTTTTGCTGCCTCTGCTCAAGATGCCTACCACTTGTCTTGCACTTGGACACCTCTAGTAAAATTGTCATCTAGGCCACCTTGCTTTCTTGATTGCATTTCTAACAGTTAGAGATCTCAAACATGTCGTGCTGTTGCATCTACCACACTGTGCTAGGTCTTGGAAACAGTTGGGAGTCTATACCGTGTCTTCTAAAATACTACTTCTGATATCCCCAGTATCCTGACATATTCCATTGAATTACATCAATCAGTATTTTGCAATGAAGCTAATTGTATAATTTCAATCCTAGATCCTAAGGTCAAACATGCCAGGCCAATGGAATCTTTACTTATTCTAAGATGACATGGTCTCCCTAGTTAGTAGAAGAGGCTTGAGATCAATTCTACAGGCCTAGATGAGATATTTTCTGACCTATGAAATCTAACCACTAATGCCAACTTTAGCCAACTCCCTACACTACTTATATCCACCAACAGAAAGAAGGACTACTGAATGTTTGACTCAAATGACTATATATGATGCTTTCCACTGGGTAATATCATTCTCCCTAGGCTGTTATTCCCATATGGGTCAACAGACTTCCCCTTACTGCCTCAGTTTAACATAATCTGAACCCAAGTTACAGTGGTCTTTTAGCCATGACAGATTTTCCTGGACCTCTTCCAAGACCTTACTTGTCCCTTCTGGCCCAAGTGTGAAGAAATAATCTTCTCAGAGCATGTTTGTCAACTCAGGACCTCTAGGAAACAGACACCAAGACAGAATCAAAAGTATAAGAGATTTGTTGAGAGTAAAACCTGTGACATGTAAAGGAATGGGGAAAAGCCTTCAGACCGTGATGCAGATACGAAACCAATAAGTGGAGAGGGGGGGAAGAAAGATTATGCAGGTAGTGACACAAGCTGTGGTGTGCTCTGAGATAGTCTCATCCACACAATGGTGAGCTCCAGTGCAAAAAATGGTCACTTAGTAGTCCAACATTGAGCAGAAAAGTCCAGGCCTCAGTTCTCTCATAGTGGTCAGGCATTGGGTTAGAGAAGACCAAGAGCAGTGTAGCCTCAGCTGAGATGCTGCAGGAGATCTTGAAAGTGCTACAGCTGGGCACTGGCAGCCATCTGCAATCCTTGCCACAGGATCGTTCTTGAAGAGCAATCTGAGCAGTGTATAAGTATAGGTGCCTCAGGAGGAGACATAGCACATTACAACCCTGATTGTAGTCTTATTCCTGGGTAGGGGATTACTGTGCTAATGACAAAAATACAGAATTTGTCAAACATCTAAGCCAAGTAACCAGAAAGATTCCCCATGCCTCAAAGACCCAACAGATTAACCTAAATTCTAGGGTGATTTAGAACAGAATCACTATTATGTGTTGGCCAGCACATCTGGGAACATCTTACCCTAGACTAACACACCACCCATACATGAATCAACACCAGTGGGGAGTCAGAACATTCAGTATCCCACATATGGGACAGGAAAAAAGATTGTTTAGAGCTCTCAGCAACATGGAACCTCTCCTCTGCACTAGGGCTAGGCTCCCTGAGACTGCACTATGGGGGAGCTTAAAGGAATATTCATGGCTTTCTTTTTCTTATTCTTGTCCTAACCATTTCAATGTCTCCTATAACAATATCGAGACTGGGCTCATGAACTTACAGGTTAAAATGGTATGGGTTGCTGATGTGTGGGTAATGACACATAGCATCTACCCCTTGGAATAAGGAGTGAGCTGAGAAGTCAAGTTTAACTTTTTTGATTCCCTGTAGGCTGACTCCTTAGAAATGGTGATGATCTCCTCTAGGGCACCACAGAGACTGTTGGCCTAAGGCAACTGAGTCTGTAGAGGACTGTGCTAATGCATTTGGTCTTGAGGCCACTGAACTCTTGTCACATAGCTGTAGTCATAAGATTTGGACTCCAGCCAGTCTTCTATTTATGCAAGAGGAAGGGAATCATGTGGCCCACCAGCCAAGAGCTGGATTCCTGATCCTCAAATCTGAGGATCAGCCTTTCTGTATCCCTATCTGCCACTTCACAGAGTGATAAGCAATGGGGGACCACATATCTGCTAACTGCTTATGTTTCTATGATTTTTCTTTTCCCATAAATGCTCTTCCAAATGGCCTGTTATGTGTGCTTTCTCTCTCTGGTCACGTGCCCTTGCCTGCTAGGTAGCTTCCCTCTGTTTATAAATAAATCATGGAAGTACACTCTGATAAAGGTGATAAGCCAAGAGATAGTGGATAGATGTGGACGGAGGTAAAAGAGAGCTTTCTTAAAGCACATATCTGATATTTGAATAATATGAATGCCTTACCTAATTTTTAAAAATAAAAATTAAAGGAAAAAAGGTTCAATTAGTAACTTCTAGAAAATAATAAATTAAATTAAGGCCACACAGTTTCCTTTCTTGCCCAAATTTCTTTACACAGACTCGAAAGTGATGTTGACAGCCATAGGCATGAAAGTGTACCATGTACAACAGAGAAAACATCCCAGAAGTAAAATAACGTAATGATGGCAAAGGAACAGTGCACATATTTTCTCAAATAACACATTAGGATGCAATTGTAATTAAATCTAAAGAAAGCTTTTGAATCTAGAGAGGGAAATTAACTAAAAGTAAGAAATATTTTAACTGCTTGAGAGTGGCAGGAACTACACATCACACAGATGGTTCCCCCAATGGGGATTAGGAAGACATAATTCACATTCTTACTCCTAGCCCTTCACAGTCTAGCTGGGGAGACAGACAACTAAATAGATAATTCAAATACAGTGTGATATCATACATGAAAAACAATTCCAGATAGATTGTTGATGTAAATATGAAAGGAAAAGCAAGAAAAGTTCTACAGGAAAACATCCACAACTGTGCTCTCTACCTCAGGGGAAGAAAAGTTTTCCTAAACAGAACCAAAAGAAAAAAAAAAAAAAAGACCATGGAAGAAACAAGTAATAAATTGGATAACACTAAAAATAAGTACCTTGACTCATCAGAAGACACAATTAAAAGATAAAGTAAACTACATAGAAGGGAAAGATATTTTCATCAAATGTACCTAACAAGTCACCCCTTTAAATCAACAAAAATAAGAAAGACGCCTCAATAGATAAATGAACAAGAGACTTCAACTGACTTTCACCTACTAACGAATAAACATGTGGGAAGTAACAGAAGAAAATTGTAACCACAATGAGACACCACTGTACAACCACCAGAATGGTGAGCCACTCGCAATGTCCGTTATTGCTAACCACTGCAATTCTCCATAACGGGGAAACATTAGAATGTACATACACTGCTGGAGAGAGACAAAATTGGCAAGGTCATTTTGGAAAATATTTGGCAGTATCTGTTAAAGCCAAACATGCACCCACTCTGTAATTCCTAGACATGTACCCAGGAAAAATGAGTGCTTATTTCCACCTAAAGGCAGAGAAAAAAAATGTTAAAATAACCAAAAACTGCAAACAACACAAATGTCTACCAATAATAAAATGGATACAGAAATAATGGGTCTATTCATTCAATGGTATATTATACAGTAATGAAAATAAAATTATAGCTACACTCAACAACACAGAAAAATCTCACTGGCATACTTAGTAAAAGATATCAGATACAAAATTACATGTACTACATGGTTCCATTTGTATGAATTTCTAGAACAGGCAAACTATGATAGTAAAAGTCAAATGAAAATTACCTTTGGGAAGAAGGAAGCATATTGATTAAAAGGGAGCCTTAAAAGGGCTTCTGAGTTGGGGGTTATTTAAATTTTTTGATCTGGGTGCTGGTTTCCTGGGTATGTTCACTTTAGGATGAGTAAACTGTATATTATGAGGAATATATATTCATATTCTCCATGAATGTTATATTTAATTAAGAAAGTTAAAAAAAAAGTGCAATTCAATACTCTGATAGAACCCACTGACAGAATGTGCAGGAAAAAACTCCAATGCTGGTTAAGGTGATTGGGAAAAATTTCCTGGAAGGTCTACACTGAACCCTGGAAGTTGGATAGGAGTGAGCTCGGTCAATAACAGTGAGAATGTTCCAGAACAAAAAGCTGCAGGTGAAAGAGATTGTGGTGCTTTCTAGAAACCATAATTGTGTCTTATGGTGGAAACAGTGTTTTGGGATTTGAGGGAGGACAGGGGAGAGATGGGAATGTTGAGAGAATCCAGATTATAGATTTGTAAGTATTGTTAAGGAATTTGGACTTTGTTCTTTGAGCAATGAAGAGCTGGTTTAAATAGGGACTAATATGATTAGATTTGCATTTAGAACCATGATTATAGCTACAATGGAGTATTAAGAATACAAGAGAGGAGGAACTGGAAAAATCTAGGCTAAAGGAAAGACAGAAATTGAAGATATTAAGGGGGTGTTTTGACAATAGGGCTTGACAAATGATTGATTACATATGAAAGACAAAAGATTCTAAGGCAATTCCCAGGTCTTAGCCTGTGCCATTTCCTGAGAAAACACAATGAGATGAACAGTTTGTGTAGGAAAGATGGGTTAAAGGACCACCTGTAACTGATACTTATGTAGGACAACGCTATAGTGAGACTCTAAACATCCCAAGCAAGTCTCTTATTTTTTTATGGCACTTTTCAAATTCCCTTGGCAGTTTCCCATCAGCCACCTCATTTTCAGTCTCTCGGTAGCCTCTAGGATGATCAACACAGGCATTATCATTGCACATAACAAACTGTCCCCGCCACTGAGATCAGTGTGGCTATTTAGAGTTGACGAAGCACCTGATGTAGAATAGGGAAGTGTGGATAAGCTCTACCTTTATCTCTTCAGAACACCATACATCTCACTCCATGCCTCTTCCCTGGACCACTGTGAAGGTCGAACAAGGCAATGAATTCCAAAATGCTTTCAAACATGAAATAAATCCAAAAAAGCTCTATTATTATTACATCTCAAAAGTGTCAATAATTTAAAGAAAATCCCAAATGAACCATGAGTCATCTTCTTTGCCTTCCCATAGTGCTGGCTTTCTCTTCTCTCATAGTCACCTAAGCCAATCAGGGATTATCCCTGGCTCTGGTTTGTGGAGCTGTGCTAATTTGCATAGCTTCTGAGGCCCAATTATTGATTTTCTGTAAGGGGCGTCTGTGCTTGTACATGTCGGTGGCATGGCTCTTTGTCCAACAACATTAAGAGGAACTTACTGACAGCTTTATCTCTTTGCCATGGACACCCAGACACAGGGTCTCATCAACCACTGGGGATGCTTTGGCATCCCATGCTTGATGTCTCCCATTACCCCACGGATACACATTAAGGTGATGAATTCCTTGTCAACTCATTTTATTTATCACCTCTGAGGTGGACTGTTAAAAACCACAATTGTCAAATTTCTCATATATCTGTCACAAGCCAAATAGGAAAAGTCCACAAATAGCTGACATTTGAACATTTTCTTTCTGGAGGAGAAATAAGTGAAAATTGTTTTTTCTCTAAGTTCAACATGAAATCAGATTTAAAACTAAATATTTTTCTATTAATAAAGAGGAAAGAGTATATTAGCAGGAAATGTTAGTATCATTGGAGTATTTGGTTATAAGTGATGGAGTGGGAGGTAAGATCTAGTTATAAATCATTTTATTTCAAAAGGAATTTAAATAAATAAGATTCAAAGAACTAAAATGGAAAATTAAAATGTCTAAGCACAAACGTCAAAATTTCAAAAATCTTAGTATCTATGGACAGGTTCTCTAAAACAAAGAACCTGAGACTTACCATCAAAATCCGTTATTTCAACAAAATCTTTCCACCCGTTGTTTGAATCCACACAGACGTGTGGTACATGAAAGAACTTAAGGGAATTAATTTTTTATCATCTGTCACCTATAAACCTATAGCAGAAGCAAAATTAGAAGTATACAGAGTTTCATCTGAGACTCAGCAGTTGAATAGTGTCAGATGTGGTTGATTGTTTCAGGAGACTTGGGGCAGGACACGGAAAGAGACTGTCCCCAGGTAGCCGCTGATCAAAGAGAGGATCTACCCAAAGAAGAAACATTCTAAAGAGTAACTTCAACATTCATTCAAACGTGCCCAAGTACAGAATGCACTCCTAAGTCACTATCTAGCTGGAAAGGACCCTAAATATTGTCTAGGTTTGACCCTTCATTTCGCAGAGGAAGCATCTGAGGTTTGAAAGACAGAGAAACAGCGACAGTCACACAGCTACTGCGAGATGATGCTATGAATGGAAACTGGGGCCTCTTAACTTACTGTTTGTTGATCTTTCTATTACCTGCACCTCATGCATTATATTCACTGACCCCATAAATCTTTATTGACCATTATACGTGATTAAGGTATTTTAATGGCTGCCCTGGAAATGATTTGACACTATCTGTTCTCATTTTGGTCAAATAAATCAACCAGTCTTTACCAAACAGCCAATTGTCCCCTGGGAATTTAACATCACTGAGACTTACTCATCCATTTCATTCACCTCAAAAAACACTTCTCTAGCCACACGAGCATCTTGAGTGAGTATCCCTTCCATGACACACACAGTATTTTCTCTTATAGCTGATCTTGGAAAGTCCTTCTGGCACTTCTTACCCTCCAAAACTCAACAGGCCAGCTTCCCTTGTCTCTGCAGAAACAGAGCTACTTCCCAGAAGGCTTTGTGAAACTTTAATGTTTTAAATTGAATATCATCCACGTGATTTTTTTGGTCTTCATAATTGCCCCCATGTGCAGCCACCTTTCAACTCCTGGGCCATTCCTATAAAGCTGATAGGAAAGAGGAAGTGTGGAGCATGCAGTTGGTCACAGAGAAGACCTGAGAGATCACGGTCACCCTGCCATATGACAGCTATTGAATCCTGCTATTCCACCCTTAAATACTCTACAGAAGTCCATGATTGCATCATTAAATATGCCTTCATTTTTGTTAAGCACTACCCTCTCCTTTTAAATGCAAATCCTTTTGAAAGGGTTAGTACACCAAATTCTTAATTTCAGTGATTGGATTTTGTTCATCCTCAACTGGAGGGAGAAGCAAATTCAGGACTGGGCACTCTAGGCAGGGTTGGAGTAATTGTTGTGATGACCTCAGATGAATCCAATCCTGTAAAGGGAAACGTGGATCCAGCCACTCTGTGCTGGCAAATTGGCGGTGGCAGCCTTCTCTGGGGTGATAATAACCATTATCGTCATCATAATCATTAAAGCAGCTGAAATTTATTGGGGGCTTATTATGTCCTAGACACTTAGCTGAGAGCATGGTACCATTGAGGCCATAGACTGGACTCTTTGAGAATCTTAAGCCTTCACTTCTGAACCCTGCTAGGCTGCCAAAGATTTATAAGCAGATCTTGATATACATCTCTTGTTTCCACCTCCAGGCAAAGTGACTAACTCTCTCCTTGTATAACTGCCAAGATAAAATATATTAATTAGAAACATGGTGACCTATTTAGTTGATTTGAATGTATGCCTGCAAACTCAGGTATATGAACAAGAAATAATCACTGTCTTTGACACCATAGCTCAAGCATGGATCCTAGAGCTAAATGGTCTAGGTTTCGACCCTGGCTCTGTGGTCTCAGTTTCCTCATCTGTAAAATGGGTTGTAAAATGCCCCTTCATAGGCTTTTCATGATGACTGAATGAGTTAATATATGAGAAGTGATTAAACTGTGGCTGGTACATTATGCCTGCAATATAAGATCTTATGTTCTCATTATCCCCAAATACTGGCAGAATACAACTGTGTAGATTCTTGAGAGGAGTAGGAAGGGATGGCATGCTCACACTCAGGCTATTATTGCAGAGAAGGTCTTCCCCTTGGTCAGGGAGCCAATTGACCTCAATTGTCTATGAGTGACAACAGGGATCTAGGAACCTTCCTGTGAGGCTGCATGGAGCCTGTCTCCTAAATGTACCACTTCACCAATTTCTCTCCAGAGCTTTGCCACCTTCCAAAAGCATTCTTGGAAGCCTCCTGCAGACCCTGTCCCACTATTTTCCCCTCTCTCACCACTAGACCAAGGAAGACACATTTCTAGTCTAAAGGTGAGAACAAAGCTTTCGTCCTTTCTTTTCTTAGCTGCAAATCTTCCATTTCCCCTAATTGCAGAGGATTTTAGAAACAAAAGCCTGGGAGAACTGCAGGCTATTTCTGGCTTCCTGACCTTGCCCTTTTTCATCCCTCTTCTGAGGCAACAATCACCTTGCAAGACTGGAGGGAAGGGGGGGAATCCAATGGAAGACGAAAAAAAGGTGACTATCTCCATATATTATGCCCCCCTACTTAAACAAGGGGATGGTTCTTACTGCATGACTGGGGATATCAGTAACTCAACAAAAGGCCAGGTTCCCACTGTTTGCTCATCCCTAAGAACCTTTAAGCACCACCTCTAATGCCATGCTGTGCTTCCTTCCTGCCCCGGCACTGGCTCCTGGAAGGTGTCTGGAAGACAGAAGCTGGTGAGCTGCAGGTGCTGAGAGTGCATGAATGCAGCCAGTGTCCATCCTGGTCAGATGCCAATGCTGGAAGTTTATAGATGTGGGGCTCTAACTTCTCAAAGTGGCCTCTGACCACTCAGGCACACTGTCAATGCCTCTTCCCACCACCAGAAAACAGGAAGTAAGCAAGGACACCAGTTACTGGCTGAACTTCAAGCAGATCTGGGTGCCTCTACCTTTAACTGTAGAAATACTACAAGTCAAGAGGCCATTCCTTGCCTCAGCCAAAAAAGAGTTCAAATGAACCTGAGTTCTTAGTTCCTGGTGTGTGTGTGTGTTTGTGTGTATGTGTGTGTGTGTATGTGTTACAGGTCTGAGTCTGATGCCAGAGGTTGAAATCCACTGGGAAGGGATTCATCCACTGGTTGAATCCAGCTGGGAAGGGAAGATGTTTGGAAGGTGGGGCAGGACAAGGAAAAAATGGAACCCACAGGTGAGATCTGAGGCCTGAAAATGGGCTGAAATGTATGGTATTTCTTGTTGCTTCTGACCTTAGAAGTTTGGTATCCTGCAGAAGCCTTTTGTCATGGTGCTAAACACGCACACCGAGCCCCTGAATCAGAGGAGCCACAGGAAAGTGAGTGGATGGTGGCACAGTTGCAGGCCTGCATGGATGAGGCAAATTAGCAAATCAGAGACGGTGGGTATGACCCACAATATGGTTGCCACCTCACCTGCACACTCCACTTCTTATCCCAGAGTCTCTCTTGTGGCACATCCTCACTGGAACCAAAGCAGAAGAGGAATTTGGGGGTGTCATTCAGGCTTTAACCTCTTGTTGAGGTTAAAGCTGAGATAAATTTGGGAGAAAAAAATGCTAAGTGTGTGTGCTCACATGTGTGTTTATTTGTGTGCATGTGCGTGCATGTGTGGGTCTGTGTGAGCCTGTGTGGGCGTGTGTATGTGTTTTTTGTACATAGATAGGGCTGTGGCAGAAGGAAGGTGCCTTGAAAGAGGCATTCTTGATGCTGTGCTATATTATAACCATCATCTGTTTTCATCTGTAAAGAAACAATTTCAGAAAGGGCAAGCATCTATAATAACTATCAAAACTAGGATTTGAATCCACATTTCTCTAAACTCAAATTCAAAACTGTAACTTCACTGCCACCTGCCCTTAAATATTTTCTTACTGCTTCAATCCCAATGAGACTTACCAACGGATGATTTAAACAACAACAACAACAGCAACAAAAAAACATAAATCCAGACATGAGAACTTCAGAAGTCCCGGACTCAGGACTCATCATAAAGCCAGAGCTTCCTGCTTTTTTATAAACCTTTGTCCTGTTCTAGAACTTGCTGCCACTTAGGAGCCACAACTCAGTCAATTTCCTAATAGGTATGACAGCTCTATCACTTGGGTCCCAGTAGAACGCAGATAGATATTCAAACTAGTAACAGAGAATATTTAATAAAAGGACTTACAGAGGTGACGGCAGGTTTCAGGAAGTCAGCTGTGGTTAGCAAACACCCAAGGATTAGCAGCAGCGGGAAGTTGACAGTGCATAAAAAGGCAGTGCTGTGAAGGAGCAGGACCAGAAGTCTGGTGGGAGCTGTCAACTGGGGAAAGAGACCACCCTATCCAGCTGAATTTGTGACCCAGTTTTCTTCCACCCAAGATCTCCTACCAGTGCCTCTCTCCAGGGGACCCAACAGGAAATCAGAGAGCAAGGATGTCCGGGGGAAGTCATCTGTCGAAGTCAGCTTCCTGGAGCAAAGGGAAGGACAGAGAATGGATCTGGAGGGACAAAGAGAACTCACTGGCCCTTTCAGTTCTCATTTTTCCTTAAGAAACATTAGAGTCTAATGACTGAAATGTTCACATGGCTCAAGCGGCACAAATACAGAAATGCATGACATGGTCAGGTCACGGCAACAAAGACCCAGATGTAAGGACAGGACACCATCTGACATAAATCCCTCTTCTAGCAGTGATGAAATCTACTTTACAATGCTGAAAACGGAGGCTGTCTCTAAATTTTAAATAGCAGTTTAAGGTGGATATTCCCTGCACACTGATAGAAACTTTCTCTTTTGCTCTAAAGTTGTAGAGGCCCCTGGGAAATTGCAGAAGAAGTTTTAGGCTCCTGAGTGACCTATCAGTCTCCTGGCAGATGCCTTCGTCTCCAAGTTGCCACAAAGCAGTGGCATTACTTTTATGCACACATATAGAGAGAAGCATAAAGGTACATAAAAATAGTACTGTGGTCTATTAGCAATGCAGCTCATCTGCACTGTTATCTGCACTGTTCATCTGCATTGACACACCACAGAGAAAATGTCATGAAATCAGAGTGGGCAGAGCAGCCAGAGCTCTTTAGATCGGATACAATGGCTGGGACCTGCCTGGGTATGCACCACTTCCTCCAGGTAAATTAAGTGCTGTGGGGAAGAAAATAATTACTGACTTGTTTCCTGTTGATGCGGTTGTTGTCATTGTTGTACAGACGATACAAAATAAAGTACTAAACTGAACATTCTCAGGTGTCAAACTCACTGAGTACAAGAAGCCCACTGCTTGCAAACACTGGGTTGGAATCAAGATGCAGGGGTCCTGGTAGCGGCAGGCACAGCACTTCCCCAGAGACAACTGACAGAGACACATGGGTGACTGTTCCTAACAACATTGCCATGCGAGGAGCTAGCAATGAGCATGGCTTGGGCTCAGATAGGGCTCATCCAGGCCAGAGCTCTGTTTTGTCAAAGGTACAAGTCACTTCCTTTCTCCCTCCCCCCTTCCTTTTTTTTCCCTTCCTTTCTTTCTCCCTTCCTTCCTTCCTTCCTTCCTTCCTTCCTTCCTTCCTCCCTCTCTCCCTCCCTCCCTCCCTTCTCTCCTCCCTCCCTCCCTTCTCTCCTCCCTCCCTCCCTCCTTTCTTTCTTCCTTTCTTGCTTTCTTTCTTTCTTTCCTTTCCAGGGGAAAGAATTTTTTTCTCTATGAAAATCAAACCTGACCTGATATGGGTAGACTGGCTTTTCACTCTATACTTACCCCTTTTTTACAAGTTTTTTTTTCTTTTTCCTGTGTGGCGTATGACATTTTCAACTAAAAAGTGAGTTAAAAAGACCAAAAATCTGCATGTTGCCTTCTACCATTCTTCGTACCATTATTAACAGGCACTAGAGTTGCAGGAACAAGCCTTGAGCAGGCTGGGAAGATTTTCTTTGATTCCAGCCTCTGACTCAATCCCCTTTTGCTACAAAGTAGGGCAGTGAGATACAGCAGCAGTACTGGCCTCCTTTGCTCTATTTATTCCCGTGCTGAAAAAACGTGAGCTTTAACTCCAGAAGGACCAGTATGTCAGACACAGCTCTGTGCAGCCGCCCTGCTAAGTTATTCTCTGACCCTGAGTCAGAGGTTGAGTGAGAGGAATAGACGTAAAAGTTTAACTTTTGGTTCCATGCATCCAGCACCTGTGTGGTAAACCCCTTCCTCAGTATACTGAGTAAAAAGAAAACAGATAATATCAGATTGTAAATTGCATTAGGATTCATTATTTCACCTGATCCATGAGTTTCATAGCTGCTAACACTCACAGGACTCCAAATCCTCAATAATTCTGTCCTGTAGGTTTACTCAAGGACTTGGCATCCTGCCATGAGTCCATCTCTCTGAATGCATCTTCCCTTCTCCTAGATCATGGTCTCTCTGCCCATTCGATCTCTTTCCTCTCCAAAATCACTTATGAATCCAACTCTTTCCTCTGCTTTGATGTTCAGCTACAACCCCTCCATAAAGAATAACAATGGAACACAAGGAAGCAGAATGGGTGGTTTAGAACTGGTCAGAAGAAGCTGGAAGAGAAAGTGGGCAAAAATGGAAGTGGCAGAAAGCAGGGCAAATGCTCTCTCCAGCTGGCAAAGATATTTTAGGAAAATGGGCTCTAGTTTAGACAGCATGAAGGCAGACCTTGTCTTTCACTATAAAATCAAGGCCATCTTCTGAGAGTTACATCAGTTGAAGTTGGTCCCTCTTGAAATACAGACTTATGCAGTCTCAGTTTTATATAAATATTTTTAATTAATAGATGGTTTCATCAAACATGAGAAGGATTAAGCATTAACACTCACCAGAGACCCTGAAATTAGATTGATTATCTGCATCTTAATTTGCTTTTTCGACACTGCTAATTTATTTTTAATAGGTCTGTAATTTAGCTTTATCTACTTCTTATTCTGCTTGGCAGACTCAAATGCTTGCAGCTCACCAGTCAGTCTCTGTAACCTTTAGGCACTTCTGTCTACACAGTATATTAATTTTGAAATTATCCAGCCCAGTGTGAGGAAGAATATCAATTATTTTCTATATGGGAAACAGGCTCAAGCCCATCCTCTCCCAGCAGCAGTGAAATTTAAAGGCCAGTTGTGGGGAGAATCTAGATAAAAATGGTAAATTATGGAATCTGCCACCCTTGAATTATTTTCCACTTGAATCAGTGGCATTGACATCATTATTGCAGTGAAAATAAATGCTTCTCTTATTGGCTAACTGACTTATGGAAAATTGGTGAATGGAAGGTAAGATCTTTCAGCAGACCTTTTCAGTTCCCCCCCATTTCTGATTTTATTAACACTGTATTACTTAGGAAAAGTTACCCAAATTTCTCTCAAGGAGGAAACTTGTCTTCCTTTTGGAAAACCTTCACAAGTTAAGAAACAAGAATAAAAAAGTAGACTCTCAAACAATAAAGAGGAATAGTTGTGTTAATGCATGGGGCAAAAAAGAGTTGGTTTTTCTTTTCTTTTCCTTTTTCTTTTTCTTTTTCTTTTCTTTTTTCTTTTTTTTTTTTGCCTCCTATGAAGGGATAGATATAAGAAAAAGAGCACCGTCGAGGAAACTTATGTAAGATGGAAATGGGAATATGAGATTTGCTTGCTAAAATCACTGCTGGAGTGTGAGCAAGGAGGGCAGTTGTGTTCGTTCACCTGAAGTTCATGACAGTCACAGCCAAAGGTGTCCTAAGGGAGATAGCGAGAGATGGTCAGACACAAGACATTTATTAAACAGAACCAACAGGATCACTGATGATCCTATGTTGAGAGGGAGGGGACGAGTCATAGGGGAACTCCTAGACTTCTGGCTTGAGCTATTGGTGGCTGGTTGTCAACACCAATATCCAGAACAGCAACATCAGGGGTGAGAGGAGGATGGAAACCAATCATTCCATTTAGACAATTATGTCTCAGATGTCTATGAGATATCCAAATGGAAGTAGCACGTAGGCAGTTGAAGAGTAAAACTAAAGCCCAAAGGAAAAATCCAGCTTAGAGATAAAGTTGGGCACTATCATTGTAAGATGGTATTTAAAATTATGAAAAAGGATTAGATCACCTAGGGAAAGAGAGAAAAGAAAGAGAAAATATGATGGCCCAGTACTTAGTCTTTGGGAACCCCAAAACTGGATAGAGTGAAAAAAATGGCCCCTCCAGTGGGAAGTGTGGAAAGGCAGCCTGAGAGGAAGGGGTAACCAGGAGGGGGTAATTTCACTGTAGCCAAGGTGACAGGAGACTGTCCCAGCAAGAATGCTAACGCACCCAGCATTACTGAGAAACTAAGTAACGCAGGAGCAAAACGTCAGTTTTACCTCAATAAGTCTGATAGATACTTTTAATCCTTTTCAAGGCATGAGGAGATTGGAAGCTGAACTTTAAGGGCAGAACTTGGCCTTTGATAGAAGACTATCTCTGTGGAGAAATAGTCTCCACAGGAATAATAACAGGGAAAAGATGGATGCCACTTACATACCCCCAAGTCTCCACAGAGCATAACATCTCTACAGGTAGCCACTCTTTGAGGTAGAAAGCAGCTAATGATCTCACCTCCACACACCTCAGACACCTGCAGTTCCCTTAACTCTGAACCCAACAACACTACACCAGGATGCTTTTCATAAGAGCAAATTGCGGATTTGTCTACAAGCATGTAAATCCCTTGAGGGGATAAAGAGTGCTTTACTCAGCTCTGCATTCTGTGTGCCACATGGTATCTAGCTCAGAATAAACCCTCAATTTGTGCTTTTCAACTGTGGTCATAGCTTTTTTTTTTTTTTTTTGAAACGTTTCTGGAAAGTTCTTAACATCCCCCATATTGCAAAAGATGGAAGTCCCTGGCCCAGAAATTAATAAAATTACAAGTGAATTATTCTATGAATAGATTACTTTTCTAATTTCAGGCACAGTCCTCACACAGAAAAATAAAGGGGTTAGTTTACACAAGGGACAGGATTGTCCGCTAATATATTAGAGGTTGGGTAAGAGAAAAATTCAAAGTTGAACTTAGTATTTTTTCTGAACTGAAGATCGTAACTCGAACATACAAAGAACCATAGTCCATAGTCTTTGCAGAAAATGTACTTTAATTCACTCCAAAAATAATAATAATAAAATAAAGTAATAAAATAGTCCACTCCAGGGCTCTAAATGGAGATTCTTTCTCACAAAACAAGGATCTGGAAATTGGGAGAGGATTATACCAAATCATGTTGCTTTCATGTCTCACACAGAGTAACTCACCGTGGTCTTTCATTCCAATCATATACCCTCATTTACTGTTTTAAGAGTGGCAAAGTAATCTTGGGATCTATAGAGAGTTTTATGCAAAATAAATGAGGCCAGAGGTAAGAGGAAATTTTGAGAGAAGGCTGGAAAGGACTAAGGAAAGATGGAGAACAGACAACAAGACATAGCTACTTTAGCCATCTTAAATAAAGTATAATGACATTGTCTCTAGTTCAACTAAGAAAGGGAGTTAGGGGCATCTGAGAAGTGACCGAGAGGCTACTTTGATTGTTAACCACAAATCTCACACTAATGTCTTTGGTGCAAAATAACGTCCAATATTCCTTAACTCATCACTTTTCAAAAGCTCATAACCTGATCCCTCACATTCTCCAGACTGAACAAAACAGTCCTCTTTTATTGTGGTTCCCCCAGGTCCTAACAGTAGAGGTCCCACATGGTGCTTCGGGCTCCCTGTGCACTTGTTATACCCGATGGGCTTTCAGGCACTAAACTTTGCTTCTTGGAAGAGATCACAGAATGCACAGAAAATACATGGAATATTAGAGTCCAGAACCTTCCAGGATTTACAAGAGTCTTAGTCCAACTGACTCATTGGACACGGGACAAAAATGAGATAGAGGTACTCTGAGAGCTGGAACAGGTCATAGAGCTAGAACCAAGACAATTGCCAGCCCACTATGTTATCATGGGTCAAATTCCTCACCTTTTACTTCAATTGCTTTACTTGTAAGGAGGGGTAATCACGATCACCTTGCTGGGTGTTGGGGGACAAAATACCTGGTGCATGTAACATTCTTAGCACAGTGATTGGCTTGGTTGGCACCTAGCAGATTTCAATAAATTATTCTCTCCCCTTTCACCCTTTCTTGTTACCCACAGTATGATACTTTAACTAATGCTATCAGAAACAACAGACTAAAGAAAACCCAAACCATTTTCCAGTTCTACCTAGAGAAGGGAATTTTCACACACTCCCCTTCGTATTGCAAATGAAGAATATTTCTCTACAGTCATCTACAGAGTATTAAATAGCTTAGAAGCCCTTTATGTTGCTTCTTAAATACTGCTTTAAAAATATATCTTTCCAAATAAATACATGGATATGTGGATGGATGAATGAATGAATGAATGAATTGATTAATACATAAATATAGAAAAAAAATATACCTTTCCTTGCACCTTGTCTCACCACTACAATACCCTCAAGATGTCAGGAGGCTCTGGGTTAAAGCTGGTGGCCCTCTCAGGCTTTGAGCAGCACCCTTAATTGGACCCAGTCTCCATACAGTAAGAGCGGAAATTTTTCCTCCACAGCAGAACTGAATTTGCTTCTCTCAGCAGCTCTCTGGGGTCCAGAAAAAAATGAATGTTCAGTGATGCTGCATGGCCATACAGACCCACTAGTAGTTTAAATATTTCTGGCCAATTGGGACAGCAACAGAGGGAGAAATATGTTTTATGTTTACAAATTTTGGCAGAAAAGAAAGAAGGAAAGAGGTGTGATGCACAGAGGCGAGGGAAAATACAGATCTTGGAATCCACACAAAGTACAGAGAGTTGAGTTCTGCCTTTCCCTCCACTTGGTTACTCCTCTCATGTCTTGAATATATAGTTCCCCAAGGTCATCACATGGGCTTCCCTCTAAATCTGGCTCACCACCTATTCTTTCTTTAAATCCTGGAAATTATAAATGATAATTAATATGCTAAAAAATAAGATATTAACAAATGCTTGTAAAGCTTAATCCAACTTAAACTTGCTTTCTATGAGGAATCCCAAAAGTTGCATTGCACGGATCCAAGCCCAGAAAATCCCCCAGAGACAAAAGTTAAAATAACTCATTCTCAGCTTAGGTGTAAATCAAAAGAAGAAAAAGAAGAATTTCACCAAGGTTATTTAACTTTCATGGAAGGCATATTGGTTTCAGGTACGTCTGGTTTTCATCTAACTTGAAAAAAGCTTAGATTTCAAAAATGAAACTATTCAAATGATTAGTCAGTCATTTTGTGTAAATGCTTTAGGCTTTAGATGTTACTGTGGAAAATAAAGTAAAATAAAACAGCTTTAGCACAACCCCGATAAGCTCAGTCCACGGACAGCACATTAAATCCTGAATTACATACTCCACCAAACCCTTCCTAATGAGCCATCCAACTCTCTGATGTATATAATATGCCTTTTTAAAAATGCATGAATACATATTTCACCCACAGGTTTGGATGGCTCCTTTGGGTTATTTAAGTTTCAAAGGAGTCCATCAGTCTCCCAGGTGTAATGTTCTGTGAATGCCTTAAAACTGAAAATTCAGAAATTAGAAGCTCAAAATGCCTTGAAGGGGAACAATGTATCAGCCCCCCAAACCAGGCCATTCAAAAGCAAGGTTGACAAGGCATCTGCTTCCCTGAATTCCCTGTCTTTTGTCAGTTTGGGTCACAACCCTTAAAACAACTGTAACTCTGCTCCTTCCAACCTAATTATACAACTCTCACTTGCTTTATTTATAATTAGAATCCAGTAGCCTCCTCTGACTCTTGTCTGTGCTGCTCTTACGTGGCTGCTCTTGGATGCTGAGATGAGATTATATGGAACAGGGCGGGCCAGGATGTTCAGAGCCCCAGGAAGTCATCCCCACAGGCTGTCCTGCGAAAAATGGGAAGGTTGGGGCATCCCAGCATAAGGGAAGTGGAGAAACCAGAAAGAAAATACTCATTGGTGGGAAAGAGAGAAAAAGTAGTAAGAAGGGCTTATAGAAGAGAGGCAACTTTAACTTTTCTTCTGGGGAAGCACAAGAAATAAACAGTGCATGAACCAGCAAGCAAAATCCATCAGCTGGAGTGAAGAGAGAGGGAACATGGGAAATGAAAGGCATGGGAGGGAAAAGCAGGCTTAGCTGAGAAGTTTCCTTCTCCCCCATGACTCCATTCAGTCCACTGCAACTTGTTATGTACATCAAATTACCTTCATTCTACAGAGAAGGAAACTGAAGTTCAGGGAGATTCAGAAATATGCCAGAAATGGCACAGACTGGAGCCAGAGCTCATACCTAGGACTGGTGACTTCAAAGCCTGTAGCCTTTCTTCTCTTGGCCAATGATGGATTTAGTGGAACTGAATTCCAGGGACAGTGAAGATGGGAGGATGCGTCTGGAGGAACCCAGGGGCCCTATCCAACACAGCCTGACTGCCCATGTGCAGTGTGGTTCCTCAACTGCAAAAAATAAATCCCACCTCATAGGGTTGTTGTGAGATATACCTATAGCACGTGGCACTTGGGTCTGGCACACTGAAAGCATCAGATGAGTGAAAGCTATTTACTGTTACATCACTCCCTTCATGATTCACTTCCCCAATCTGCTTGTAGAGGTTTATGTGATGGGCCCAAAGCTGTGTGTCCATGAGAGCAAGTGTTTGATGGTGTCTCAAGTCTCTGTAGACACCACTCATATTTTTTTCCCAACAGTATAGAAATCATAAATTAAGATGGGCCGGGTATGATTTGAGCAGTTCAAGCTGGTTAGAAAATTGCAGATCATGACCCGAGTTTGATAAAGTAAGACCTGGAAAGCTGGTTAATTCCAAAGGTTGAGGTCTAACATAAAAATGCATTTGTCATCCCCACATAATTTAGATCTCCAAAGAGCTGATGTAAAGTAAATCTCCACACTGATGGAGGAGCAAGGGGAGAATGAGCTCATCCTGTCTGATGCCCTAATTTGCCAGGAGTGAACCTGGTGCCTCAAAAGCGTCTAGTGTGTCATAGCCAAATGTGGACACCAGCCCCCTCCAGCATGCGGACAGCCACTATGCTAAGGTCCCAGTTGTGTTCATGGTTATCTTAAAACACATTTGGGCCTGACACTGTCCTGTGGTTACCATGAAGACACGCAGGCTTTTCATGGTATTAGTCAGTGGGCCAGATGACATCAGTGAAAATAGACATCCATGACCTCCAGCATCCTTCTTTCTGAGATTATTGAGATACAGAGTGGCAGAAGAACAAAAGAGTTCCACCACAGCCTCACAGAACTCAGGCATGCCCCCACAAATCCACAAGGAAACCTGAGAGTAGGCCATCCTTTCTCCACACACTGAGAGGTGACTTCCCACCACAGCACCTGCTAGAGTGGACATGGAGTGGGGAGAGCATGCACGTGTCTCCTGTCAGCTGCGTTGCTTCTCCTTGCAAGGACACAAACGCCTTTAGAGCACCCACCACCCAACCCTCTCCTCTGTTTTTCCTCATTCTTTTCCAGGACTCTTCTCTTCTCTCTAAAGAACATTTTAGATAGAGATTTACGATGAAAAGGAAAATTAAAGGGGAGAGACTTCTTTTCTTTTTCTTTTTATTTCTTTACCTTTTCTTCAAATTCTAAGTCCTGGACACAGGCTAGTACCATTTCTTCAAGTTGCCTTCAACATCTGGAATATCACCTTGTCCAAGCTGGAAGCCAGAGGCCATTGCAAGCATCCTGAAGATGCACATTTATCAGGCTACCATGTGTCTTGCCTGTGCCATCTTGGCACTGCAGTGGGCTTTTTGGGTATCGGGGAAGCCCAAGACATAGATCAGGGGTGGGATACAAGGAAAACTCGATAAAGATGTTCCTTGTAAGGCTGATTTGATATAATTCTACCACAAGAATTCTACCACAAAGAATCCCAGTCTGTCCGTATTATGTTTTAAAAGAAGGAAAGGGGAAATACTTCCCATAAATTGAATTCCCTAATATCAATGGGATTGACTGAATTCCATACTAATGGCTGATGTCAGTCTGCCTTCCTAGAGACAGTACTCTTCTCCTGACTCCCATCACTGGGCTGGGCCAGGCCTTGCTGGGCTGTGCTTTGCCTGCTCTAAGGCCCTGTAGGATGCTCTTGGTAACAACCCACACTGGGGGACAATTTCCTGGGATCTGAGACGTTCCCTGCTGTCCAGACAAAAATCTGCCCCAACTGTTCCCTGGTGCTTGAAATCCTTGTCAGGGAGGGCAGAGGAACTGCGTGCATAAATGCCCCTAGGAGCTGCAACCTGGTGATTTCAATTCATCAGGTAGAAATGACAGAGAGAAAAAATACATGCCAGACAAAGACTTCTTAGGGAGATCAGATAAAGTGGGAAAGGTGGGAAAAAGATGTGGATGGAGAGGCCAAAACCGTCCAGAGAAACTTCATCTAATGGCTAAAGTGATGGCTGACTGACCTCAGAGCCTGGACTGTTCTTCCTGCTGGGGAGGGACTGGATTAACCATTTCTTCAGACTGTATCCTCTCACAGCATTCCCTGAACCAATCCCCCTTAGGAGTGGGTAGGTCTTGAGAGAAAAGGGAATGACCCTGAACTGTCAGTCTCCTTGTCTTTGCGGTTTATTTTTGTTTGTTTGTTCTCAGCTTAGTTTGGATTGAGTTTTCCTTCCCTTTTCTTTTTGCTTATAAGACTTTCCACCCCAAATGAAGTGTTTTTGAAGTGTGGCCCAGCTTGTTCTGAACTATAAAAGATTGAGTTAATTAACCTTTCGTCAGCTGATTACTTTCAACCTTTTTGTTGACACATTAGGGAAATGTATTAGTGGTTACTAATTAAAGGTATTGAATATACCTTTACACTTCAAATTCTTAAACTCCTGGAACTAAGTTGATTAAAAGGAAAAGGGGAAAGTTTCTGTTGAATTTACCCTTGAAAATGGCTAAAAGAGACTATAAATAAAACCAGGAAAAGGGAGCTGTCACCTTATTCTGTAACCTATCTTTGTAATTGAGGTTTGGGGATGATTTTGTAAAAATAATAATAGCTGAAATTTACTGGATGTTTATCATGTGCAAGAAAGATAATAACAGCTTTACACGGACCATCTTATGTAATTCTCACAATTCTTTGAGAGAGATATGATTCAAATCCCAAATTATAGACAAGAAAATTAAAGCCTAGCAGTCAAGCAAATTGTCCAAGATCACCAAGTTAGTACACACCAGAGGAGGGACTTAATAGGGGTGGTCTGTCTCCAAAAATGCTGCATTTAATCTCAACAGTGTTGACTTAACTGATGATACAACCATTATTTTTGGAGTTGAAACAAAACTAAAAATAATCCACTTGCTGTTCCAAAGTGCCTCATGTTTTCTCACAATTCCTTTCTGTATTGGTTGTTTATTGCTGCATAACAACTTTTCCCAAACATGTATTATCTTAGTCCAGGAGTGGCTTAATTGAGTATGAGTTCCTCCCAAGATTTGTAGTCAAGCTGGTGGCCCAGACTGCAATCATCTGAAGACCTGACTGGGGCTAGAACTCTTGCTTTCCAGCTCACTCATGTGGTCATTGATAGATGTTGTTGACTGTTGACCAGAGACCTCAGTTTCTCACCATGTAACCTCTCCATAACCTGAGTGTCCTCATGGCATGGCAGCTACATTCCCACGAAGCATATGACCCAAGAGGGACTGAGCCATGATGGAAGCTGAAGCTTTTTATAGCCTCAGTCTCAGAAGAGACACACCATCAATTCTGTCCTATCCTGCCACACAGATCAGTCCTGGTACAGTGGTGGAGGAGGGGAGGGGACTGCATGAGGGTGTGAATACCAAGAGGTTGGAAATCTCTGTGGGCCATCTTGGAAGTTGCCTCCTATCCTCAGCTTTCACACTGATAATGTCAGTATAGAATTCCATATTTCATCTTTTCTGTCTGCCTTCTGCTCATCCTTAAAGACTACTTCAAATGTAATTCTTTGGTAAAAAATTCCCCAGTTCTCATGATTCTACTGATTATTTTATTTGTTTTTTTATGAACATTCTTTTTTAAAATTTTTTTATTATTATGTTCAGTTGGCCAACATCATTAGTTTTTGATGTAGTGTTCAATGATTCATTAGTTGCACCAATACCCAGTGCTCATCACAACACATGCCCTCCTTAATAGCCATCACCCAGCTCCCCTAGCTCCCCACCCCTCCTTCTGTAACCTGGAGCTTGATTCTAATGATGATTAACACACTGATCACATTGTACTGTGATCACTTGTTTACAAGTTGTCTTAGCTTGGTATCTCTCAAAAAGCAGAGACATGGATTGCACTCAGGAAATTTACTTTGGGAAGTGATCTCAAGGAACAGGCATGATGATTAGGAAGAATGAAATATGAGAGGAGGGAAAGGCAATCCAAGAGGTCATTGGAGGGCTGACCTACACTGTAGGCAACGGGGCTCCATCCACTGGGGATCCTCTGAGGGACTGTCACGTATAACTAGAATTATCTGCCTGAAAAAAGAAAATTGTATTTATTCACCAGGTCTTATCTTCCCAGTAATCAAAAGTGGATTCAGAGAGTGTTGACAATGGTGCAAAAAGCAAGAGATATGGGGTGTAACAAGTATACTAGGGATACATTGGTATATAGCAGGTGTCCACAAACAGTGGCCTCAACAACATGTTGGGATGGGAAGGTGTAGATGTCCAACATACACATATGGATCCCAACTAAGGCCAGGGATGGTGCCTCATTTCCATAAAACAGGTCATAGCAGCTGGAAAACTTTGCCATCTCATGCAATCATCTTGAAGGCCCTTAATTCATTCAATAAATATGTACTTAGTATGTATTATGAGGTAGGCACCATGCAAAATACTGACAATCCTGGTAGAAGGATTTACAAACAAAATGTTATAAATTTGTAATTTTAGAAATTTCTAAAATTTACAAATTTTGTAATTTTGTAAAAATTTTGTAAAAACAAAATTTTAATAATTATGTAAAATTACAAAATTTACAAAACTTTGTAAAAACAAAATTACAAAAAATTTTTTTAAATTATTTAATACCTAGTAATGCCCAGATACTGAACAATCAATATGAACACCAGCCCTTCATGAGCAGCAGGGTTATTCTGGAAGATACTTTGTTAATTCAAACCTGGAAACAGTTGAATAATGAAGCATTAACCAAACATAGTGGGTCTTTTTGAATTTGGGGCTGGGGGTTGGGGGAAAGAGATGTCTTAGATGCTTTCAAGAGAAAGAAAGGAGAAAGGTGATTAAATATGGAAAGAAAAGGTATTCATGGGATGGGGAGGAGGATGTGGGAGATGACCTACATGAAAGCACAGATCAACCATTACAAAACGAGTGGTCTGTCCCTTTGTACAGCTGAGAATAAATCAGGAAAACAAATAATAAAAAGTCCCCAGAATGATCAAGCATCAAGATAGAGAAGTACAAGGTGTCAAACAGCATGTTAAAATGTTTAAGCTCAGGGTCACGTTAAAGCTCGGGGTGATATTAAAGATGTAAAATTTATCCTAAGAGCTCGCTGCAAGGAAAGCTTTATGCTTCTCTCCAGTTTGGATGCTGAGCTCGGGAAGGACGGCTCAGAAATATTTTTTGGTCCAATAAATGAATGGAGTTTAAATTTCTCACTTCAAAATGAGCAAACTAAATCCTGGACTTTCATTTCAGATTCAGAGAGTGGCAAGACACTGTCACTCCCACCCTCACCAAGAGTACAAAAAGGAACGGCTCTAAAATCATTTAGAGAGAAAATCCCTTTAGAGAGCTGAGGACATTAAAAACAACAACAACAACCTAAATGAGCTAACAGGTAGAAACAATCTCTTCTGAGGGGAGAAAAGAATCAAGGCTCCTTTCATCCCCAGCAGGGTGGTAGAGGAAGATTCCTCTACAGACAGGGACCTGCAATAACAAACAAACTAAAAGATGTTTTATAGACAGAAGAGAAATGTCACATGGACACTTAGGATTTAACATACAAACAATAAGCAAACAAAATCTAGAGTGACTATATTAAGATCCAACAAAGTAAACTTCAAGACAGTATTATAAGGGATAAAGAAGGACATCTCATGATGATTAAAGAAATCTTTTTTTTTAAGATTTTATTTATTCATTTGACACAGAGAGAGAGAGAGATTACAAGTAGGCAGAGAGGCAGGCAGAGAGAGAGGAGAGAGGAGGAAGCAGACTCCCCGCCGAGCAGAGAGCCCGATGCGGGCCTCGATCCCAGGACCCTGGGATCATGACCCTAGCCGAAGGCAGCGGCTTTAACCCACTGAGCCACCCAGGTGCCCTGATTAAAGAAATCTATCTCAAAGATGTAAACAATCCTAAGTAAGTGACATTTCGAATCACAGAACTTCAAAACACATGGAGCAAAAACTAATATAACTGAGGGAAGAAATGGACAAATCTACAATAATAGAGATTGCAATGTTAAGCTCTCAGTGATTGACAGAATGACCTATAAGAAATTATTTGCAATGCATATACCTGATAAAGGACTTACACCCAGAGCATAAAAAGAACTCTTACGACTCAATTATAAGGCAAAAATTCCAATTTGAAAAATGGGCAAAAGACCTGGACACATAAATAAAGATATAGTAATGGCCAAATAAGCACATGAAAAGATGCTCTTCGCCATTACTCATTAGAAAAATGAAAATTAAAACCATGGGGAAGTGGCACTATATGTCTACTAGAAAGGCTAAAATTAAAAGGACTGAAAACACCAAGTGTTGGCAAGCATATAAGGGCACTAGAACTATAAGACATTGTTAATCAAAGATAATATGGCTTAACCAATTTGGAAAATAATTTGCCCTATCACCTAGTAACTCCATTTCCAGGTATTTAGCAAGAAGAAATAAAAATAAATGTCCACACAAAGCAGCTTTACTTACAATACCCAAACTCTGGAAACAACCCAATTGTCTATCACTAGTTAACAGAGAAATAAATTATTGTATACTGTGGTATACTCATACAATGAAATACTAGTTGGGGGGGGTGCCTGGGTGGCTCAGTGACTGACTGACTCTTGATTTAGGCTCAGGTCATGATCTCAGGATTGTGAGATCGAGCCCCACGTTGGGCTCTGTACTTTGTGTGAGGTCTGCTTGAGATTCTATCTCTCTCCCTCTGGCTTCCCCACTGTTCATGCCCTCGCTCACTCTTTCTCTAAAATCAATCGATCAATCAATCAATCTTTAAATAAATACAATCCTGAAAAAGAAAGAAATACTGGTTGGTAATTATAAGAAGAAACTACTTACATACACAACATGGATGAATCTTTAAAATCATTGTTGATCTAAGAAGCCAGACACAAAGAGACTATACTGTATGAAAGCCAGGAGCAGGTAAAACTGAACCACAGTAATAGAAATCAGTAAGTGGTTGCTTATTGACTGGGGGAGATAGAATAGCTAGAAAGAAACATGAAGGAATTTGCTGAAGTGATGCAAAATGTTCAATAATGTGTTTGGGGCAATAGTTACATGAATGTGTAACATTGTCAAAGTTCATTAAGTGCCTCCCAAAAAGTTTACTAAATGCAATAAGAATACTAAATTTATTCATTTTATTATATGCAAATCATACCTCAGATGGAAAAAAAGATAACTTAAATCCAAATACATTTAAGAAATTTGAGAGTCTTTATATTAGATACTGCTAGTAATAATGCCTCCTAGAAACAACCCCAGAGCTCAGTGGCTTGCAATGGCAAACACTTGTTTCTAGCTCACAAGTGGTAGGTTGACCAGTAGTCCTGTGGGACTTGTCTCTTCTGGAAGTTCTAACAGTCACTAAGGCAAGCTTTTCTCAAGCTGCCGTGAGGGTCCTGAGAACTTCAGCTTATAACCTGCATCCTGTCGCCACCTTCCATTGGCCAAAGCAAGTGACCTAAACCCAGAAGTAAATGGACAGGAAGAATATTTCATTCCCAGCAAATCATGACAAGGGTGGAAAAGGAAGAAAAAACTAATACAATGTCTATAAGAAATGGGACAAAAACCAGATCTCCTGATAACTAGAGCAGTACCTCTGAATCACACGTGCTGTTTCTGTGTAGTCTAGAAACCAACAAGCTCAGCCCCAGCTGTGTTCCAGAGGAAGGTTCCAGAACATCTTCACACTCCTTGACAGAGAAAAGTGACAAAACCAAAACACAGTGCTCAGTGCAGATCTGAGAGAAAGCTTCACTCTGGGAAACATAGTCAGATGGCTACCTCCCTCCAGGGAGCCACCAAGTTCTTTGCACTGAGAGAAGAAACATGTGTTAATAGAAAGAAATGCAATACAGCCATCTAATGGATCCTGGGTGTCATAGGCCTGCTTTGGTTTCCCTGGGAACATCTAAAATAGATCACAAGTAGGGACACTGTGTCTCTACTTGGGTTGTTGAGTTGGAGCATGCACGTCAGTGAGCAGGTGGGCTCCTGCCAACGTGAGAGGCAATGGGTGTATGAATCATCCCTGGGCTGATTCTTGGTTTGGAGTAGCTGTGCTTCAGCTCTCTGGGGAGCAACACTCCCTAACTGGAGCCCACCCCAGCATAAACACCCAAGGAAGATATTCGACATAACCCTGTTCTAAGAAAAGGGAAGAAACTCGACCAATTTTCACCCACCTATATCTGGTAAAGACCAGGTCGGCAGAGAGGCGGTGACCATTTCTGCCGTGTGTACTTTCGTAAACCAGCCAGAAAGAAACTTCGGCTTCTGTGGTCCTTCCAGGCATGTTAAACCATTTTCTCCCTGACTGACCGTGGACAGAGAGGAAGCATGGCAAGAGCCTCCAGCCTTCAGTCCCTTTCTGCAAAATTGTGGTCTGACCCGGGCCAGCGATCTTAGCTTCTCCAAATCCGCCTGACTCCAGGCATTTGTCTACTACTCCGGTCAACTGAAGAAGTTATTCGATTTCATTCACTTACCCAACCAACAATGATTGCTCACCTGCTATGTGTCAGGAACTCTGCTAAGCCCTGGGGATAAAGCTGAGAATGAGGAAAACATGGTCCCTTCCATCACAGAGCTTATAAACAAGTAGACAAGATGGATGTTGACAAAGCAGGTTAAGTGTAATGGGAGTTAAAAAGCAGAATTCCACAGGGGTCTCGAGAGCCTGGAGAGTCACAGTAAGGACTCCCAGGGTAGCCTAAGGGCAGCGAGGAGCCTTTAAAAGGTATAGTGCTGCACGATCAAGGGTTTTGGCTACTGCGCTTTCCCCGAAACCTGCCGTGGAACAGGGTGATGCTTCCAATGCTACATCCTTCTATGAGCTCTGTCCTGCCTTGTGGGGTTTCAAGCTAAAGAGCATTCAAATGCACTTGAATTTTCACAAATGTCTTCCATTTTCACAAACGCGGTATCTCTGACACATCCCACTAAGGTCTGAAATAGCTTTGGGGGGCCCTCCAGGGCATCTGGCCCCAGGGGCAGCAGGGGCCTAGACCCCAGAGACCACACACAGGCTGTTCATACCCTCTCCCACCTCTGTCTGTGCCTGCGCTGTCCCAAGGCCGGAGGGGAAAAGTTCTTGCATTGTGGTAAGTGCCTCCTCAACCAGGCCAAAGGGTCGGCTGAGCAGTTTGTAAAAATAACCGGGAAAGGCCCGGTGGGAACTCTTATTTAACACAGTCTCTGCACCCAGCCCGCTGTGTAGGTTTCGAAAAATGACTTAAATCCTCACCTCCTTTTCACTATGCCCTTAGTCAAATGAGTAGAAAAAACCCCAAAGTCTAAGGTCGAGCTGACATTCATGAAGGCCTCAAAATAAGGAAAATAAAACTAAAATGTAATCCCCTCCGAAAATGTAACTGGAAAAATATCTTCTAGCTTCAGTCACACATTCCTCAAAAGGCTTAGAGCTGGGACCACAAAAATGGTCAGCAATAGTGGTTAATTTTGTGAGAAAGGGAGTTGAGTTGTTTTTTTTGTTTTTTGTTTATTTTTTCCCCACCTAAGTGTTCTACTTAAAAGAAACTATCATTAGCTAAAATCCAGCATTTGGACAGCACAGCGTTTTACCTGTAAACAAACACAGAGCTTAGGCATATTTCACTGAGCTCCTTCACTAGGAAGAGAATTGCTCTGACAGGCTTGGCGAGTGATGTATGGTGCCGTGTGCAGAAGGAAAGAAGGCTAAGGGGTGGGGTGCTCGAGCCTCCGAGGGGCTTAGGAGCTTGACATCAGAACCAATGGAATTGATTGAGGGAGATTTTGTTTCTTCTGACTGTGTGGGAACTCGAGCGAGAGAGGGCATTTGGGGAAATGATTTTTATAATTTGATCCCAGAGTAAACCAGGATGAGAGCTTTGCCCTGCAGCTGAAACTCAGCCGCTCAGGAGACACCAGCCTTTGGAGGGACGCCCGTCGTATCACCAAGAAGGTGTCAGCATTTTCCTCCAAGCAGGCTCTGATTCTGCCTCGGGCTGATCTGCAGGAAAGTGCAGGACAGGTCAGGGCCTGGAGTTCCCCAGCTCCCTGTCCCCACTCACTGCTCAGCATGCCAGTTATGTGGGAGAAGCATGAGAGGAGATTGATTATATGTGCCAAGGGGTTGACCAGAAATAAATGACAGTGCCCCTCACTTTTGCTTAAAGATCCAGGCCAGGCTCACCTCGTAGTAAGTGCGCAGAGTTCATTCTGATGTCCGAGGAGAGGAGTGCAAACACAAGTGCGCTTACATGCACACGGGCACTCGCAGGGCTCCATCGTGATTTGTGATTGGCATCTTCCTTTCAGTAAATATTTGGGGAACTCCTGCTGTGTACTGGGCACTTGGTTCTGGAGGTCACCTTGTGGGTTCGGAGGTGGCGACCCAAGTGGGTGCAAAGGGGCTGTCACCAGAAAGTGATTTGGACAAAGAGAAGAGGAGACTGAGATTTGAACCGCTCTTGGTCGTGTGGGAATCTGTGGGTCTCATTGTTCCATAGGTCTGGGAGCAAGGATACAGAGCCTAACATCTTTCCTCATCTGAACCCAAGTAGAGATGGCAGGGAGGACAACCTATTCTATAAAACAAGGAGATGGGACTTTTCTGTAGAAGATATTTGTCCTTCTTTGGCTGGTCAGTATCCATGTCCTGTTCCCAACAGTCCCCTCCTGCCCCCAGTAAGGCTGGTGATCTGAGGTCCTACCCTGTGTGGTAGGCTGGATAATGGTCCCTCAAATACGTTTGCAACCTAACACCTGGAACCTGGAACATATCACCTTACACAGGTAGATAGGACTTTGCGAATGTGATTAAGAACCTTGGATGGGAAGATTCTCTTGGATTATCTGATGTACCCAGTGTAATCAGAGGAATCTCTGGCAAGAGGGAAATAGGAGAGGCAGAGGAGGAGGAGGAGAAGCCCATGTGATGACAAAAAAGAGAGGGATGTCGAGTCAGAGGGAGGTCCTGCTATTCTGCTGGCTTTGAGGATGGAGGAAAGGGCCATGAGCCAAGGAATGTAGGAAACCTCTGGAAGTTGGAAAAGGCAAGAAAGTGGATTGTCCCCTGAAGAGTCCAGAAAGAAAGTCGCCCTTTATCACCTCAATTTTAGATGTCTGACCTTCGGTATTTTAATTTGTGTCCTTGGCCACTAAGTTTGTGCTAATCAGGAAATTTATAGGTAGGAAAATAGAAATTAATACAACCTGTTAGTGCAAGATTGCTTGGCTTTCAGCTGCCAGCCTGTGCTTTCCTTTCCCAAGACCACTCAGCTCCTATCTGTGGCATTCCAGAAGTGGCTGAGGATGGACTCCCACCATCTCCAAGCAATCACAGAGGAGAGCTGGTAGACGTAAATCCCAGTCCTCTTGCCCTTGGGACAGATACTCAGAAGTGTGGCATCCATATAGGTTCCTCAGGTTTTCCTATGAGATTAAGCCCCAAGTGCCCAATGTGGAAACTGGCTCAGTTAGGCTTCTTGTTGCCTTCTCCTCCCTATCTCACTTTCCCCCTGCCTTATAGGTGCCTCTTGGGGTTACCTTCCAAGTATAAGATGGAGTATGATCAGAGCCCTAGAAACACTCACTTAAATCAAGTGACTCAAGCTAAACCCATTAGGCAGTTGTAGCCTAGAGCATAAACTTTAAACAGAAAGGTGAAGAACCTTAAACCAAGGAGTGCTTAGGCCTGGGGGATTCCCCTACCCTACACTGCTCCTGCCAACATTTTAGTCTCCACTTGCTCTAGGTTCCACTAGCCTCTATAAGCCTTCCAAATAATAGCTTCCTCTTAAATTAGCCAAAGTTGGTTCTTGTAAGCTTAGCAGATAGAGAATTGGGGAAGGAATGAAGAAAGGAAGTGTACTCTTCAAAAAGCAGGAAGGAAAAATAGGAAAAAAAAACAGCAGACTCAACACCTGGGAGCCTTAGTTAAACACAGGTTTTCAGTGTTTTTCAAATAGAAGCCTCCAGGGTATCGGTATCCGTTTTGCTCTTTCTCAGTCAATATCAGCCCCTCCCTCAGGCGAGGCAATGTCTATAGATACAAACACGTGACTATGCTGTGAGTGTTGACTAGGTTGGAATTTGACCATTTTGAATTTGGGAGAATTCTTCAATGAACAGAAAAGCAGGTGCCCAGAAGACCCTCCCTCTCTGCTGTGCAATGCTTGGAGGTGATAGAGATTCCTCTTCTGTTATTCTGGGTAGACTTTTGATGGGCTGAGCCAGGGATATGTGGAGCTTGATCCTTGATTTCGTAAAATAGCAGGGGAGAGAAGTACAACCATTATCCCCAAGAAGTTTGTAGTAATCTTGTTCAGTGGTAATGGACAACAACAGAATGTGTTGCAATAGTGATAATGACACCTAAAATCTAGAGAACTGGTGTCTAGTTCTAACTCTACCACTAACTGTATAACTGTAGGCAGGAAACATCACCTCCCTATATCTCCCTTATTCTCAATTATCAAACAAGAGGATTGGACAATGAGATCCTCCCTAGCCTTGTGGCTATAGAAGAGATGATTCTTGGATGATCCAGTGCCAGCTAACTTATGATGACCTACTATCATGGCAATGAAGTTGAGTAAACATACTCCCACCTGCCCTACATGGTTGTCACCCCATCGTACTCAGCATCCAGCAACCTGGGAATTTGAACACGGAAATCCAAATTCTTTTCTTCAACATGAACAGAGGCCAGAGGAATAGGGATACAGCCCTAAGCTTGATTTCACTTCCAAATAACTGGTAGAATAGTGCTGTGGGTGAATGTGTTGGCTTTAAAAGGAGAAAAAGTCAAAAGAACATCTTATTCCTTATTAGGCATAAAATGAAAATATCTCTGTTCCCTCCAGAATGCAAGGGCATTTAGTTTCTTAAAGCTGCTTTAAAAGAAATATGTTCATTTTGGGGATAGTTAAGCTTATGGTTCTCCATAAAACTGCCTCATCTTAAGACTCTAGCTAAAACCTCTAATCTGCTGAGCCAATTCATTTAGCAAATGTTTTGAGCACTTGCTATACACCAGACATAGTTAAGTAATGGAAGTACAAAGCCATATGACTCCCTTGTATTTTGAAATCTCACCTTTATTCATTTAGTATACAACCACATTCGGGGCGCCTAGTGTGTACTAGAAACAGAACTAGACACTGGAGAAACAAAAGTGAACCAAATAGTCTCAGCCTTCAGGCAGCTCCCAGGTAGGTGATGGAAAAAGTCAATAACAATGGGCTATTCTGATATTGTACACAGATATATATATATATATATATATATATATATATATATATATATATATGCATGGAGTTGAAAGGAAGGAGTGGTTGGTTGATGGCTACATGGAGGGGTCAGAAAAGACCCTCAAAGATGCTGACTCTTCCACAAAGGTATAAAGGAACCTGATGGATAGTTGAAGTAAGGTTAGTGAGGAGAATACTAGGTAAGAATACAGACGTGTGAAAAGGAAATCTCTTTCCTTGTCAAGTGTTTCAAAGACCAAACTTGCCAAAAATAGGAAGAAAGGAAGACACTGTCTGCTCAAAATGTCTTTCCTTCCACCTTCCAATGGATGTAAAAATCATTCCATCAGCCCTAAGTGGATGAAATACTCAATTTATAAACATGAAATGTTGGTATGGTCAGCTGTGTTCTACCACCAGGGAGGAGAGGGCCAGAACTACACTCTGGGACTTCAGCATCTCCTGGGTCTGGGTTTAAACTCAGAGCTCAGCCACCTCCTAGATCTAGAACCTTGGGCAAGCTACTGTAAGATGAGATCAGTAAGAGGATACTCCTAAAACTCTTCTATCAGAAAATGACTATAGAATCATCTACTAAGTGATCAATAAATGCTACAATTACCAGAAAAAAATTTTGCTTTTTTATAATGCATAGCTTTTCTATCTCAATGACAAATGTTTATAGTAATTAAGTATGTCAAGTAATAATTTCACAGGCTTATTCTTTATATCAATCTATTGAAGATGGAACCATTCTTACTCACTTGAAATGTATAAACCTCTGTTGATAAAACAAATTGTAGTCTAATTCTTGGGTAATTTCATTTTTATTTTATTTAAAGTGTTCCAAATGAAGAGCATTGATGTCAATTTTTCCTTTCCAAGTGGTACTATTTGCAAGCAGACATTCTTGTATACAAATCCCATTTTTATTATAAAGTCCTGACAGAGTTCAAAAAGTGATTCTGTATGACTCTGTGTAATTTCAGGCTTGATGGTGTAATGCATATACTTGAGTTTTGAACTTCTCATCTACCACTTACTAGCTGTATGACATCAAGCAAGTTAACACACCTCTCTATGCTTTCTTTCATACATATTTAATATGGACATTATGGAGTTGCTGTGGCAATTAGATGAGTTAACTCATGCAATGTATTTAGGATAGTAACTGATATATACAAACTTCACAATAAAAGATAATATTATTATCATTATAAAAATTTTAGACATTCAGGGCACCTGGGTGTCTCAGTCAGTTAAACAATCAACATTTAGTTTCAACTCAGGTCATGATCTCACGGGTCATGGGATTGGGTCCTGTGAGGTTGGGTCCTGCAACAAGCTCTGCACTCAGCGGAGAGTCTGCTTGAAGAGTCTCTCTGTGTCCCTCCCCCAACTTGTGAACACACAGGCATGCGGCTGCACACACTGGTGCGTGCTCTCTCTCTCTTTCACTCTCTCAAATAAATACTCTTTAAAAAAAATTAGACATCACCCAAAATGGGTTATAAACTAATTAAGAAAAGCAAAAGTAATTTTTGACTGTGAAACTTTCTATATTAAATTGCTACATAACAAGTCACCCTAAATCTTTGTGGCTTAAAGTAAAAATAATCACTATTTATCTCTTATGTTTCTGTGGGTTAGAAATTTGGAAGCATCTCAACCAAGTGGTTCTGTCTCAGGGTATGGAGCTGTAACCAGATGGCTGATCTAGGGTTATCTCAGACAGATGTGGGCTGGATCAGCTGGGGCTTCTTGGACAACTCTCTCTGCCTCTAGATGGCCTTTCCACAAGGCCTCACAAGTATGGCACCTTTGGGTGACCAGAGTTCTTCCACAAATGCTTCAGGATTCTCAAGTCTCTTGTTGAGATGAGAGAGAGAAAGAAAGAGAGCAACAAAAGATGCCAACACAGGCTGGTGCTCAGAGCAGTGTCTGGTAGGCTGTCAGCCCTCAAATAGGTAAAGCCAGCTATTGCTATTTTTATCAGTTATTATCACCACCTTCTAGGTTGCCTTCAAATGAGTGTCCTTGAGAAGACAGTTGGCAGAAGAGTCTTGGTTTGAGTTTCCCTGGAAGCAGTGTCTGAGACAAGGGCTTGGATGCCATTGGTTTGTTTGGTAATTCTGTGAAGTAGGAATGAGGGAACAGAAAGCCTGAGACACCAGACAGCAAAGCTGATAAAATGTGCCCTGTTGAGCTATTACTCTGATGGCAACATGGGCACTCAGACATAGAACAAGCCTCCAAAGTTTCTCTCTCCTGGAAGCTGGAATATTTATCCACCACCTCCTACTGATGGCTGAGGGTTGGTTAAGGATCAGGCCAGGGTCATTAACTTGCCTGTATCCACATTGTGCTTAAGGGCAGGCTGGGAAGCCCTTTCCCACTTCTGAAAAATCCCTGAAGCAAAAAAAGAGACGATCAGAGGTGGAACCCCAGCAGTAGGCTCCAAGCTACCCTCTCCAACTGTGCCAGAACCAGGGAGGTGGGGGGATGGAAATATAAAGAGTCTGCCTCCAGAGGCATCTGTAGGCAGCCCAACAGCTGGGCACAGGAACTGCCCTCCACTCCGTCCTAAGGGGCTGTCAGCTGCTGGAGATGCCATAGTGTGCCACGCTGAGCATAAATGGATGCCAGACTCAAAGCAAGGCACATACAGCCTTGTTCTCAGTAGCCCTAAGGGTGTGGGTGTGGCTACGGACAGGATTTCCTTCTGAATGTGTCCTAATACACTGAAGGGCCAAAATGTAGGAGCCATTACTCTGAGCTAGGATCTTTGTTTTCTTCACTGATGTACACCAAAAATGTGCCTAGAAGCGTTCCTGACAGAGTACGCCCTCAATAAGTATTTGTTGAGGGAGGAAGGGAGGAAAAGAGGGAGGGAGGGAGGGGAGGAAGGAGGGAAGGAAGGAAAGAAGGAAAGGAAGGAAGGAGGGAAGGGGGAAGGGAGGGAGGGAGGGAGGGAGGAAGGAAATGATCCTTCAAAGGTCCAATATAAATCTCTGGTACTTACATGGGACCTCCCTGTTCCCTCTCTAGACTTGAAGAAAGAAAGGTCCACCTTCACAGCCTGGGAAAAGGATAAGAACCTAATGAAACAAGATGGGATGGGGAAGGAGACAAACCATAAGAGACTCCTAATCTCACAAAACAAACTGAGGGTTACTGGGGGGTGGGAGGGTAGGGATAGGGTGGATGCGTTATGGACATTGGGGAGGGTTTGTGCTATGGTGGATGCTGTGAAAGGTGTAAGCCCGATGATTCACAGACCCGTGCCCCTGGGGCAAATAATAAAAAAAAATTTAAATAGGAAATAATATTTATTATTATTATTATTATTATTATTATTCCAAGGCTTAAATGGCAATGTGCCTCTCCAAGCAGAGCAGTGGGGCTGGGGCTGTCCCCTCTGGGGGTGGAGATACTTCATTCACTCCAGAAAGTCCAGTGCAGTAGAAAAGGCACAGTGATAACTGAATGCCTGGCCCAGCCTTAACTGCAGTGTTAGGGTCTTTCTCGAGCCACGAAGGAGAGCTCTGAAGACCAATTTGCAGGCTTCTGCTTAGGGTCAGATTGGGACTTTTCTGCCAGGAGCAATACTCAAAAATAATTTGGAGCCCAACTTAGCTCTGATCCTCTCCTGCCTCTGTGTCTATCACCACGTCTTCCCTGCACAGAAGGGCTTGAGGAGAAGCCTGCTAAGGAGCCCAGCGCCATTTGGGGGTTGCGCTCTCCCCGGTGGGCCATCAGCCAGTGGTTCTCTGAGGCTCCGGGGAGGCGTGGGGACACAGCACCACTGACAGGAGACAAGGGAAAAGGCCATTCGTTGCTGTGAGTGCGTGCAGGGAATGCAGGGAGAGCCCCGAGGCTCCACATGTGGGAGAGGAATGGAACGTGCCCTGAAGTCAGCAGCAGGGGCAGCCAGGCCCAACACTGGCAGATGATACGCAGTCCGCGCACGGCATGGTGTCAATCAAACATTGCCGGCCCTTGGGAAGGACCAAACCCACAGGCAGACCCAGGTGCAGAGGAAAAGCACCTACACACAGAGAGGGGAACGTTGTCCTCCCTGGAAGCTGAAGTTTGTGTCAGCCCTAGGGCAAGGCAGGCTGAGGGAGCTATAAACAAACCACTAACCACTGGGGCACGTCTTGGGTCTTTTTAAAGCCCCTCCCCCCTTTTAAAAGAGAGCAGAAGACATTATACTAAGTGGCAGTGGAGTGGGAGACAGAGAAAGAACCAGAGAACCAGTCTGACAGTGTCAGCCACAGGAAAACACAACTTTTACAAACTGAATTAGAAATTTCCAGAAACGTAGGAAATCCAGGAAGATCTACACAACTCATGACACTTCCAAGAAATAAGAGGGCAAACCAGGGTGTGTTACACGATGTTAATTCTCCCTAATTTACTTCAAAATCCCCACCTGATTTTTTTTGTGTGAAAAACAACCTTTTTAGGATTTGCCTTCATGGACAAAATCATGTAGGGGTTTTCCAAAATGGCAGATTTACCCAAGCAATATATATTTGAGTTGGGCACAATTTTGAATCGACAAATGAACATGGGTCTGTTGGATGTTGAGAATTCATACCTTGAGAAAAGAAAAAAAGAAAGAAAGAAAGAAAAGAAAACCAACTGAAACCCAGGTGTAAAAAAGGTCAGAAGTTGCAGCTTAATGTACTCCCTTGAAGTCATTGGTAAGTAAGAACAAACTGCATTCTCTCAACCCTTCTCTACCTCAGTAGTTTCCAAACTCCCGTGAGCAGTGAAATCCTTTCTTCAAATGAAGGTTCTACAGAGCCCTGAATACTGAATAGGTTTGAGCAGAGGGGTCCTAAAAAAGCAGGTAAAGGCTTGTGAACCTGTAAGGGTGCCCCCAACTCTCATGGCTGTCACCCCAGGAGCCCCTCATGTACCTCCTGAGAATGCCATGGAACACAGACTACCACTACACAAATACACAGATGTGCACTCTGCAGAGGAAAAAATATGAAGAAGTTTATTTTACACTCCTGTCCTCAAACCCGTTTTTATAAAAAATATATATATCTTTCCCCGAATAAAAATCATCCTTGGCTGTTGAGAATAAAAGAGCTAAAGTGTTAATGGCACCTCAGTGGTGCAGTCAGTTGGGTGTCTGACTCTTTTGGTCTCAGCTCAGGGATGTGAGATCAAGCCCTGTGTTGGAGTTCTGCACTCAGCGTGGAGTCTGCTTAAGACTCTTTCCTTCTGCCCCACCCACCCCCGCGCTCAGTCTCTCCCCCTCAAATAAATAAATCTTTGAAAAAAAAGACTGTTTAAATTTTAAAACAGTGTGTGAATTTTAAAGGAAATCAGGCTTAGGGTGCCTGGGCGGATCAGTCGGTTAAGCTGATGCCTTCAGCTCAGGTCATGATCCCAGGGTTCTGGGATTGAGTCCCGCATCAGGCTCCCTGTTCTTCAGAGAGCCTGCTTCTCCCTCTCCCTCTGCCTGCCGCTCTGCTTACTTATGCGATCTGTCTGTCAAATAAATAAATAAAAACTTAAAAAAAAAAAAGGAAATCAGGCTTAGCTAATATTCTCAAAAACTAACATCTTTGGTGAAAACATGAGTTACAGTAACATGTAAATTTGAGTATTCATAATGACCTCTCAAGATGTAGAAACCATTCTTTCTATTGCAGACACCATCCTTTGTTTCACCTTTATCCATGAGGTAAGTGGGTTGTTGGGCAACTCTACAGCCATCAAAGCTTGAAAGGGAAGAGAGACTGAAAGCCGAAGTTTTACTTCTTGGTATTAGTGGATGTGAGGGTGAGAGAGATTGGGGATGAGTCAAAGGAGAGGCATCAGTTAGAGTTACCAGAAAGGATAGATCAAACCAAACCTGCAGAATAACTAACTGGGACCCCTTCTGACTGTCCCTGAAAGGTAGTGACTGAGCCTTCCTCATTCTTGAATCCCCAGGAATCAGTGCAGAGTGATTGCAATTCTTGCAAGATCAGCAGTCCTAACTTTCTTCCTTGGGAACTCACATTAAAATAACCCTGACACAAAGAAGCTGGATTTATCGCTGCAAGGACTGCTACTCTGTGACAATTGCTTTGTTTATATTTTTGAATCTCTTACAAGTTACACAAATTCAGAACACTTCATTCACTTATTGGTAAAGGAAAGAAATGTCAATATCTAGTTATGTATAGTAGTTAATCAACCTAGAGAGCAACAGAACCTACAGATCAATTTCTGTGTGTAACCTTAAGAGAACGATATAACATAACGGGCAGGAAGAGAACCAGAGTTGGAGTCCTGGGGACGTGGCTCAAATTTCAGCTCTGTCCCTCACTCAGCACCCCACCATGGGTCCCAGCAAGACACCTTAACTGCTCTTAACCTCAGTGTGCTCACTTGTAAAAGTCAAGGCTGGGAGAATATCTATCTCACAGGTTTATGAAGGGTTTGTGAAGAATAAATTTGAAATATATGTAAAGCCCGCTTGCATACAGCCTAGAATATATCAAAGCTCAGCCAAATGAATCTAGCATGACTAATAAAAAGAATTAACATTTTTTTTTCTTGTAACCACCAGCCCTTGGAAGAAATGATAACTAAGAGTAAAAAAGAGACAAGAGCAGGAAAGACCAATTAAAACAGGGCAGCAGGGGCGCCTGGGTGGCTCAGTGGGTTAATGCCTCTGCTTTCGGCTCAGGTCATGATCTCAGCGTCCTGGGATCGAGGCCCGCATCGGGCTCTCTGCTCAGCAGGGAGCCTGCTTCCTCCTCTCCCTGTCTCTCTGCCTGCCTCTCTGCCTACTTGTAATCTCTCTCTCTGTGTCAAATAAATAAATAAAATCTTTAAAAAAAAAAAAAAAAAACAGGGCAGCAGGAAAAGATCCTTTAAGGAGATCCCTCCGCTTTATCCACTACAGCCTCAGCATAGGCCCCTCTGTGATTCCAAGGTCATGGTGAGTGTATGCCATATATGTCACTACCTAGCATGTTTTGGACAGCCTTTCTGGGTTTCCCACACGACAGGTAGAATCCAGAATTCACTTATTTACATTCATATTTCCAGATTCCTTTGTAGCTAAAACACAGATAGATGACTTCAACTCCACCAATCACATATTCCCACCCTAGATTTGGAAGAGAAACTAGCTGCCATGTGGAATCCAGTTTCTGGTGAGGGTGACTAAGTGTAGTGGAGAGAATTCCTACTTCACATGGAGCACTGGCTAAAATTGTGGAAATAGCACATGCTCCTGTAATACCTGTAGAGCTGGTACCTAGTAGTAGTAGCACGGGTTCTCTCCTGGAGTCACCAGTGGTACCATCGAAGCATCGTTCCTTTTGCCAAGGCTATATACTCCTCGATAATGCTATGAACTACCTGAGATCTAAGAATGAGTTTATTTTATTACCTAACTAGTAGAGTGGATTCTGTTATTTGCAACCAAGTACGCTAATTGCCTACCTGAAGACCACCACTGCATCGGGGCGCTTGGGTAGCTCAGTCAGTGAAGCATCTGCCTTCAGCTCAGGTCCTGATGGGATCGAGCTCCACAGTCTTAAAAAACAATTAACTTCAGTATGTGGAATTTGACAATCAAGTACCACCTACTTGTCGATTTCAGTCTTGACACATACATTAGGTGCCACTGTCATAAACCGGAAGCCATTAGCAACTGTCTACAGCCCCTACTCTAACTCACCAGACAAAAATATAAACAGCATATGGGTGGGAAAGAGTTTCTAATTGTCTGTAAGCACAACAGAATACAATAATTGACTTCTATCCATTAATTATTGTTTCTTAAAAACAACCAGTCACTGATTTATTCATTATTTATATTCAATAAATATTTATTTATTCAGGGACAACCATATACCTAATGTTATGCTAGGTGCCAGAAATAATTAACAGTTACTAATATATCACTTGTCAATGGTATAATTATATTCAACTCTTCGGGTGTTTTCACTTTCACTGCTTAACAGACATGCACATGGTTGTCAACTAAAGTCTTCCAGTCTCTACGATCTCGGTTAAGATTGACTCCAACTCTCTTTGAATGCTCTGGAAAGTTCCAAATTCCCCACCATCACCAAAAAAAAAATTGTAAGTATCCCAGGTGATGTTTTTTCCATTTCTTCTGGCTGTTATTTCCAGTGTCTCATGAATTATACACCTTGCATTATACATCTTGTGACTTTTTTCTGAAACTCATTTTCCCAACTCTACTACCAAAGAATCCCATCTACAGAAACCTTTATGTACAGAGCAGATTTGGAGAGACAGAGATGTTTATATCGCAGCAGTGTAAACAAGTACAAAATGAATATTAGCCATCTGAGCTGGGGAGCCCCTCTGTTCCCTTTCAGTGAGCTTAGTCACCACATCACCTCTATTCCTACTTTCCTTCTTTTTGTCCCTGTGTACTCTAATTCTTGTGTATTCCTGTATAACCAAGTAGTTAATAAATTGAGCTTTGGAGACAGGCCTCTGAAGTGTGGCTCCCAACTCTATCTACCCCCTACAATCCACGTGTTCTTGGGCAATTTAATTGATCTCTAGAGGCCACAGTTTGCTTATCTATGAAATGGGATCACTGTCATTTACAGTGCTGTTGTAAGAGATAAGTGAGTTAATACATTTATGTAACCCTAGCACATAATGAATGTGTATATGTGTTAGGATTTCTACTGTTGTTAATGTCGAGCTTCTCAGTTACCTATTTGTGCCATGACCTGTACTAATCCATATCTCTGGCCTGAGAAATGGTTGAAACTAATTTTTCTTCCCTAAGAGGGATTCTATTCCTATATGCTGAAGTATTTATTATTGGCTTAAGTGTAAAGGCTTACTTATCAGGACAGCATAGAATGTACGCATTTGGTTTTGAAGACAGATGGCCTAGGTTGAAGCCTGGTACCACTCCTGATGATTTTTTCTCCCATTTGGGCAATTGATCAGTTCCAATGTTTAAGTTTCCTCATCTATAAAATGGGATAATAATACCACCTACTTTATAGGAATGTTGTAAGGATAAATAAAGTCAATACCTTGAGAAATTCAAATTGAGCTTGGACTTTAAAGTAAAAATCAGACTTGACACATAGACAAGATAAAGCTGGCAGCAAAGTTAACAGCAAGCAACATTCCTCCCAAGGGCACGCTACAACTGTAAAGGGTCATAAAAACCCTNCACATAGACAAGATAAAGCTGGCAGCAAAGTTAACAGCAAGCAACATTCCTCCCAAGGGCACACTACAACTGTAAAGGGTCATAAAAACCCTTAGTCAGGTGACAACTCCTGTTTTAGCCACTGAGAAACTCTGTTCTCTAAATCATAGATTCTGAGAAACATTTTACTACTTGAAATCATACCATTGTGAATGAAACATCCCACTCTGTTTGGTTTGGGATTTTTGTCTTAGTAAAAAAATATACATTTTTTATCTTACAGTTTCTGTAGGTCATAAGTCCAGGGGGCTCACATGATTCCTCTGCTAAGTAATGGGTTCTCACAAGGCTGAAATCAAAGTGCTGGCAGGCCTGAATTCCTTACCAGAAGCTCTGGGGAAAGGTGTTCTGAGCTCATTGAGGTGTTGGCTGAACTTGGCTCCTTGGAGGACTGAGGTCCCATTTCCTTTCTGGCTGTCAGCCAGGCTTGTCTCTGCTCCTAGCAGCTTCCCACAAAAGCGTCCTACTCTGATCTAAAGAATCTGAGTCACTTTGACAGGGAAAAACAGCCTGGACTTGCAGGCCATGTGCAGACCTCCAAATAAGGAGTTTCTGGCTATAGTACTCCACAACTACCTTAACTTTACTGTCTCAAAGTAAAAGGATCTTGAGTCCACTTGTGTCCAGAACTAATGCTGACCCCTTACACGTAGCCCAGCCTTTCTTTCAGCCCATCAAGATGCTGCTTCGGTTATATTTCACCTAAATTCCACCCTTCTCCCAAATCCTAGAACGGCACTTTCGATTTTATTTGATAAAATCTACCACATTCCTCTAGTGTGTGCCCTCCCTCACTGCAATGCATCAATGATCTGACTTAGTAGGATTAGTGGCTTGTCCCTGGTGGTCTTAGGCTTGTTGGGCTAAAACAACTCTGCTTAAAACACAGTCTGGCACATGATAGTACTTGACTTGATCTTAGCTGACATAACAAATAAAATAATAATAATAATAATAAGTATTATTACTATTATTATAAATTCTGTGGATAAATGCAAATAAAAGCAATAATGCTGTGCCAGTGATAGGAGTCATGAATAAGCCAATTGGAGAGAACAAACACATCACGGTGCACTGTCTGCAGAAATCCCTGTAACTGTAGAGATTTTCTGAAAGCAAATTTCCACTTCAGAAATCTTGCTTGCTGTCATGTGACAGTACCCTTGGTGCTAGCAGAAGCTGTTCAGTCCTTTGAAATATTTCAACATCCAGCATGGCTCCACGTTTACTCCTCTGGACTATGAGTTGAAGCAATTACGCCACAGTGTATAACACTTTAGAAACTGTTTTAAAATCAGCCTCCTAATGGATAGCAAGTGAAAAAAAATAAATTGATCTCAGAAATGTTTCTTATTTTTTCCACTAAAAATATAAAATGTAAAAGATGTTTACAAGTTTAATAATAACCATGAGTAACTCTGGAATAATATAAAAGGCTTTGGGCTTTGAAGGACCTTTTAGAAACATTCTTAGACCCAACTGGTGTTCTAGGGGAACCTGGTAAGGATGGAGGACAACAGGCATTAGAAAGAGATCCCTGAGAGCATTCCCATCTTTCTGGCCTTCCTAGGCAACACTTCTCATATAGGAAAATAATATTCAGAAAAATAAATTCAAAGGCCATTTACCAAACAATGAAAAAGAGTTGAGTCAGGGGGCAAGTGGGTGGCTCAGTCAGTTACACATCCAACTCTTATTTTTTTTTTAAGATTTTTTATTTATTCTTTTGAGAGAAAGAAAGAGATAGAGAGAGAGCAGGAGTGGGGGTGGGGCAGAGGGAAAGGGAGAAAGAGACTCCTCACTGAATAGGGAGCCCGATGCGGGGCTGGATCCCAGGACCCTGGGATCATGACCTGAGCCGAAGGCAGATGCTTAACCGACTGAGCCTCCCAGGCTCACCTAAGCATTCAACTCTTAATATCAGCTCAGGTCTTGATCTCAGGGTGGTGAGTAATAAATATATAAGTAAATAAGTAAGAAATAAAATAGAAATAAAATATAAAAATAAAATAAAAGAGTTGAATCAATACCTAGCAATGATTGGCACATAACAGACTCTCAATAAATCTCTTGACTAAATGAATGGGTTCTGATATGTGCTTCAGGCAGAATATCACCCTCTAGAAATGTAAACATGAAAAAAAATGCTGGTGCAGGCATGATAGAGAATATCCAGAGAGAGGAATATAAAAATAGTTCAGACATAAATGGATAGAACCATCCTTAGGGCCATGGAAGAGCAAAATGTTTGATGAAATTCAGAGTAGACAAAGCAATGCAGCTCACTTGGGCAAAGGTAATCACTTGTTGGTTCTCAGGTCAACGGATCCGCCTTCTGTAACTCTATGGGGGTTCACTGGTGAATGTTAGATGCACAAATTTCCACAGTGTGTGCTTTTCTTCCAGTCTCAGTAGAGATTCAAGCCCTTTTTTTGGACAAACACTTCTGATAATTCAATTTATAGGGGCTTACTAAGTTAGCAAATAAGTATTATTCACAGAAGACACATAAACAGTGATTCATTGATATGGTATTTGTTCTTTCTATTGTTCTGTGCTAATTTATTTGGAGGGAAATCTTTAAGATATAGCAAAGAACAAAGAAGGACACAATGAACACCCAGCTCAAGTAATAGAATCACCATCCAGTTGAAATTCCATCTCTGATTGCATACCCCTCATTCCCCACCAGAGCTACCAGCAATCCTGAATTCGGGGATTATTATTTCTATATTTTCTTTAAGCTTTCAAAACATTTGTAATTATACCTTTTAAAATATATATAGTATTATTTGTATATTTTAACCTAAGTATAGCTGGTATCATACTTTATTTTTCTAAAAATTGGTTTTTATTCCATGATATATTTTTGAGATTTGTCCCTGTTGATACATGTACTACCTGTATAGTATTCCACTACATGAATATACAAGATTTATTTATTCATTTTCTTGGTGATATGTCATTTCAAATATTTTTTGCTATTATGAACAATGATTTCTATGCTGCACAGTTAACAAAAGTAATATGCTATAACCGTCACAGCAACTACTGCTACTAATGATAAGAGCTAACTTTTATTAGTCTGTTCGTTTTACTAATTTAATTAATTAACTAACTTAATTGGTTTTACTAATTAGTTTGTTTTACTAATTTAATCAAAAAATTCTTTGAAGTAGATACATTAGTAACTTGATTTCACCAATAAGGAAAATATAGGAGGGTTATTAATGAGTTGTAGAATGCAAACTTTCTAGCTTATATTACCCAGTTGTAAAAAGTTATATTCCCATCAGGCATATATAAAAATTTCTGTTGCTCCATGGTCTCATCAAAATTTGGTACCATCAGATTTAAAATTTGTTTTCAAATATGTTTATAGAGATTGATAATGTAAAGAGTACACTGACACTTTGAAACACAGAGAGAGAGAGAGAGAGAGAGAGAGCGATCAGAGTAAAGGCAAGGCTATTTCAGCAATGAGGAAAGGCAACCAAAGGAATTAGGAGTTGAAATCTCAGTAGGAACACCCTAACAGAAGACTACTAATCGGTAGTCTTGCACACACCCATCCAAGCAATAGAGCCATACACATGCTAATTCTTCTTTTACCCAGGGCTCATTTTGTTGTCAAAGACTATGGGGGGATATCTGAATTAAAGATCAGAGAATGGAAAATTCCTTTATCTCTAACTCTTAATTCTTCCCTACTTTTACTATTATGACTTTTCAATAAATGTTGTGTCCCTAAGCATCTCTGCTTTCTCCTTTTTATTATGAATTATTCATGTAACACAGAGCAAATCAATAGCACTCCTTTTAACCTAAAGTTATCACTTTTCACCAGCACTCATTCATTTTCTTTGTCTCCTCTAGGAAAAAGAAAAGTTTATTATATTTATGCTTGATCGATGTGAAAACATACCCAAACTATAAACCCAGAACATTAAAAGTCTTTAGTTCAAATCAGATCACCCCTCCCCCTATAACTAACTAAGCCATGGAAGACACCAATTTTCATTAGTTTATTAGTATTAACCCCATAGGGATGTTAAGTGAGACCAACTGGAAAATTCCCACAGTGTGGGCAATGGGCTCCTCACCACAGCTATTGCAAGATTCCTTCCTCATGAAAGGGCCTTCTGTGTTGAGTGGATTCCAGAAATTGGGGCATTTCTGTAAGGGAGCTGTGAAAACACGCTTCACTGGATAAAAGGGTAGCCTTGTTTTACTAAAAAACAAATTCAGGCCATATAAAGTTAAGATAGGCCCTAACAACAAAGTTAATTATATTTTACTTACACATCCTATGTTTTTACGGCAAACTCCTTTCTCCACAGAGAAACTTCAAGGTACTATGACCTCCATAAAACACTCCGCCCTAATTCTCAAAGGGGGAATTTCAGGACTCTGCAAATTCCCAGTCCCCATTAAATTTAAAGAATTTTTACTAGCTATGAAGCATCTCCTCTGGTCTTGTAACAGTATCAACAGTAACATGTCAACAGTAAAATAACGCTCTTCTTTCATCTCTTAGTCCCATCCATTTTGAAATAACCCGAGTTCTTAACCAACCTGGATTATCCAATGGGAAATCCTGAGAGAAATCAATAACCTCTTCCTGGCATTCCAGTTCCAAAAAAAGCCCAAAGAGATGTTTGGTGTCACTATCACTGACAAAACCCCTGAGGCTCAGGGATAGAAAGAACATCTTGTCCTTCCCTCTTCCCTGAAGCACAGTAAACATGTTTCATGGTAGACCTTGGGTTATTGAAAGGATTTCTGAGCTACTTAGCTGTTACAAGCCAGTTACTATTCTCGCATGAAACCACTTGAAAGTAGACAATATCTTCCATAATTAAACAAAACAAAACAAACAAAAAAAAAAGTACTTGACCATTTTTAAAAGACATTTCTCTCCATCTGGTTCTTGATCAAGCCAGACTGTATCTATTCTCCATTATAAAACTTAAATATGAAGCCTCTTCTTTCTCAAGACTTACAGTTAGCTCCTGATTCTAAGAACAACCAACAACTTCTAAATAACATTCTGAATAGCAGTCCTAGACTCTTTCTTCAGGGACACTGCCTCATGAAATGCTTCAGCAAGAAGTGGAGATAAGGGAAATGTGTTGTTATGCAGAAGTGTTAACCAGGGGCAGGTGCCGGGAGGAGTCATCCCTGCACACCTTTTTAAAGTGTGAGTGGAGGAAGGTCCAGGAAAAGCCCAGTGCAGGGAAGGACTGTGGAGTGAGGAAAGAAAGGAAGAGGGAAAAAGGAGAAGGAAGGAGAAGGAACAATGAGAAAAGCAGAACAAACAGCTGTTGCATTTTATCTCACAAAAATCACAGTTTTTCTCTGATAAATATATGAATGTAGTAAGAAATCTGATAATTTACCTTAAGGAAAAATGTCATTTTTCTGTAACACAATTCAGGTTTATTTCTTTAATATTCTTCAGAATATCAGTAAGGGAAAAGTTGTCCTAAATATTTACTTTCAGAAAAGGAACTGTCTGTGTGCGCACATTTACACACAAATACACATCTACCAGAATAAACCAAGACCCCTCTGCCTCCTCAGCTTTCTTAATGTGTGGCCCGTTGGCTATGGGACATGGTGGTTGTAAAGACAAGATGCTAGATCTCAGGGACAACAGAAATGAGATAATACATCTACATTATCAGGACCCATAATAGGGAACTAACATGATTGGTCATAGTTTCAATGCAGTTTTCCCCGGAAACATACCCTGAGTCGAGAATTTATAGGCATTTAGCTTGTTGGGGTGATAAAGGTAACACCAGGGAGAGGAGTAGGGAAGGAAATGGGGGAAAACATCAGCAAAAAAGAAGTTGCTGTTGAGCCAGCTGTCACCAAGTAGACTCAGGAAGTGTGAGACCAGTACAGAACACAATACCTTAGAACTAACACATCGGAGGGCAGAGGAAGCCGGAAATGCAACTGTCAAGTCCTGTAAGTCATTGACTGAGCCTGCTGGGATGAGTGTTAACAGTATCAACTCATGGTTCTTGGGCTCTCTGAACAAGAAATTGCCTAGAAACAGAATAGAAGATCCAGGTAAGGCTTTTATTAGAGCTTATGCTGGAGCACAAGGTCAACAGCAAAAAAGGAAAGTGTCCTTCAGGCTGGCTCTCCGGGGAACATTTTTCAAGGGATTGAGGTGGGAAAGGAGCGACATCTAGGCATGTTGGGGCAGGAAGATAAAGGAGATTGGGTGCACAGGCACAGGGGACAGAACATCAGAACATGCTTTCACATGCATCACATGTCTCATTAGCATGTTAAATCTCTACACCCAGGCATGATTTTTAGTATCATCATGAGGGAGAAGGTTCAGGACTGGGGTCCATCTTGGTGCTGGCTAGTCTTGTCCTGTCTTCATCATTGAATCTCTTCTTTCAGTGAGCTTCCTCTCTTTGCATTCCTGCGGGATATACTACTCAAAGACACAGAGTTGTAGCTCTCTCGGAAGATCTATCCAGGAACACTGAATTCAGCAGTTAGGGAACCTGAGGGGACCTGAGTCCTGTCCCTACTCTGTCTCATTCCCGCCTGAGAGATTTGACCCTTCTTATTCCTAAGGAGAAGAGGCCGAAGGTCTCATCTTCTGAAACTTCTTCGTGCTGAGTGGGAGGCCGTCATTCCTAGCCTACCCTGGAGTTGTAAAAATCTCTCGCTGACTGTCTAATGATTTATAAGCACTCAGATCCTCCTGTCGTGGCGTAGGCTGGAATCCTTGTACCACCATTAGCTTGACTTGGAACTCTTGAAGCCTGGAAGATGCAAATTTCTCAGGAGGTTAAGAAGACAGGGCCCCAAAATAACAACACTAGAATAACCACTCGGGGCCCAAGGAAAGGCAGGAAGCAGATAATGTTAGAGCTAGAGCCTGTAATAGAGTACCATATAATCTGGGCATTGATATAATTAACTCATGCAACCATTTGACTTATTTGTAAATATTCAGTTCAACCTCCCCAGTGTCGTTGATGTATGTACAGCAAGGTTTGTTGACAATTACACAGACACCTCTTGGTTCAGCCAGAAGATAATGTAGAGCCAACCTAACGTCAAGTACATCCTATTCACCAAAGAATCTAGGGACTCCCAGAGGCCCTCTCAGGTGTGACCAGCATCTGAGGCCAGTTTGTTTAAGGCCCGGATATGGTTCCTTGAGGTTGTTTCGTGATAGGTGAAACACCCTCGGGGGTGGACTGTCTTATGGCTGCTCTAATTTCTGCAGAGATGAGTTGGAATTCTCTCTTTGGTCTGGTTTGAGAGCACTTTTGAGAGGTGACTTTATATACAGTGGGGCCTAATGCTTTGGGCCTAGTTCTTTAGGGCCTAATTGTCCCAAAGTGCACTCTCCCTGGAAGGGAAAATCACCTGCCCAAAGAAGCCAGGAGAAGGAGGAATCTGAGCTCCCTTCATAGGGTAGTTTATTTTGTGGTGGACCATAGGGGAATAGATGGGTGGCAGGGGGTGGGGGGAGCTACAAGCTTGGAAAGGTAAAGAGGAACTAAACCATCTTTATAAAAGGGGACCCCAGTTTTGCATCTGGGGGATGGAGGCGGTCCATCCAGTGGCCTCCCCATCTAGTTCTGGGTCCTCTTTTATTCTCTCCAGGCTGTCCAAGGCAGATGGGTCTTATAGGTGAGCCTCTATGAAGGGGTTGATGTTCCTTTTCAGTGCATACAAGAAGAGTTAGGTTGGTGGCCTGGGGAGAGTAGGGATGACTCCACATACCAGTGAGTCTGGTTGGGGGTACCTGAAGAGCTTGAAGAGGAAAATGGCATAGGATAAATAGAAGGTGAGCTCTCTATATCAGTAAGGCAGGTATCTGTCTGGGTTGTGCCTGTTTTCCATAGAGAAGTGGGTGCTTAATCTGGAGGCTGGTTTGGTTCCAAAAGTCTGTAAGCCCTATATACCTTAAATCGTCATGATTATCAAGTTCCACTGTTAGAAGCAATGTGCTCCTGATGGGTTTAAATGTCAAGGCGAGATTAGTATCTTCATTTGTAAGTAAAAATGGAGCTTAGGGACCCCTTCTTGTGGGTGGGGATGATAGATTCAATCATTAGAAAGATTATTTCCTGAGGCCATGATGCTAGAAAAGTTGACAATTGAATTTTCTCTCCAGGGTTCCCTCCCTTTGTTATATCCTTCCCAACTCATTCCCAGAAGGGCCAAGAGAAGAGTCTACCTCCTCCATCTCATCACTGGTTTCCATATTTTAGACCCAGTGGGGCAGAACAGATCTTTCCCAGAGGGTGGAGGTGACCTGAAACTGTATTGGTAGAGAAGGAAAAGTAAAGCAAGGGCAAAAAAAAAAAAGAGAAAACTTAGCAAACCAATCCACCAAGGCATAATCGCTTATCTGACTCCAAGGGTCGCTTCTTGAATGAGTATCTGAGGTCTTCCGCAGGCTCACAAGAGTAAGGTGGTTCTTACCTGAAGATGTCCAGGAGAAAAAGGCTTTAGCCTGGAAAGACATACCCAGCTAGGAATTCCCTGTAGCTTAACTGCTATTGAAATGGCTAAGATCACTAGATGGGGCCTTTCCACTTGGGTAGCAAATTTTCTGGGGAGCCCTCTTTCCAAGTTGTAAGGAGTGGGTCCCCTGAATTAATTTGCAGTGGTGGTCTTTTTTAAATTGCCTCTAGGGGGTGCTGGTAGCACATGATTAGTATAAATCCAAAATAGATTTTTTTTGGGGGGGGTCTGGCCCAAATTAATAATATGCTGCTAGCCTTGGCTTATTTTCCCATCTAGTAAAATATCAGCAGTGAGGAAGGGTTCCGCATATGTCATTTCCAATGGACTGAGTCTTAGGCTAGTCTCAGGGTGGTGGGACGAGTGCAATACAAAGCAATTTGGCCCAAGGCTCATGAATCTCCTGACAAATTTCTGCAAGGTTTTGTTTAGGGTATGATTCATCTTTTCAACCTTTCCTGAAGACTGGGGACTTCAGGAGGCATGAGGTTTATAGTTTATTCCCAGGGCTATTGAGAGACTCTGGGTGACCTTGGCTATAAAGAAGGGCCCATTGGCACCCTGGAGAGACTCAGGAAGATCAAACAAATAATTATTTCTTTTAGGAGGAACTTGCAAACCTCAGCTGCCTTCTCTGATGGCGTGGGGAAGGCTTTGACCCATCCTGTGAAGGTGTCAATGAACATAAAGATACTTATACCCTGATCATGGGAGCATTTGGGTAATTCTCTTTGCCAGTCTTCCCTTAGGTATATACCTTGGTGTTGGACTTAAGTAACAAAGGAGGGATTTGATGGGCATGAGCATTGTCAGGAGCACACAAGTCACAGGCGAGGGTTACCTATTTTACCATTTTTCTAAGTCCCTTTCCTGAAAAGATCTTTTGTACCTAGTCCCATAGAGCATCTCTCCCATAGTGGGTAACATTATGCAAATACTTAATGAGTTCCCACAGTTGGGCCCCAAGAATGAGAACCTGGTCATCCTTTATGAACCATCCAGTACTCTGTTTTTTTCATAGCTCCATTTTTCATCACCTTTCTGTTCCTACAGGGACTATTAGGGGTAACTGGGGAGGTTGGAGGGGACAGTCACTGAGCCATGACTGATCAGGCTTTTATGATCAGAATGGCCTGTTTTAGCATTCAGTCAGTCCTGTTTTTCCCTTGACTTACAAGGGACCTGTGTTGTTGATGGTTCTTTGAGTGGACCATGGGCACCAGAGTAGGGAGTGATGCTGCTTCCAAGAGGGTCAGGATCAGATCATTGTGCTTTATCAGGGAAGTTTTAGCTGTTAGAACCCTGCTTTCTGGGTGCCTGGGTGGCTCAGTGGGTTAAAGCCTCTGCCTTCGGCTCAGGTCATGATCTCAGGGTCCTGGGATTGAGGCCCACATCGGGCTCTCTGCTCAGCAGGGAGCCTGCTTCCTCCTCTCTCTGCTTGCCTCTCTGCCTACTTGTGATCTCTGTCAAATAAATAAATAAATAAATAAATAAATAAATAAATAAATAAATCTTTAAAAAAATAAAAAAGAAGAACCCTGCTTTCTTTCCAGCTGGCAGCCGGCGCATAAAATACATGGAACCCATACGCTGGGTCAGTAAAAATATTTCATCTTTTTCCTTTCCACAGTTGTAAGGCCCTCATAAGGGCAATTTAAGAACTCAGCATTTTTAACTGAGGTCTGAGATGGGAGGGACTTTGCCTCCGTAACCTCATTGAGACTTACTACTTCAGAGTCTGTTTTCCAGACACCCCTTCTATAAAACTGCTCCCCTCAGTAAACCATTCTATCACTGGGTTGCCGAAGGGCGTGTCTTGGAGGTCAAGTCTACTGGAATAGGTTTGCTCTATTGTCTCTCTACGCTAGTGTTGCAAACATTCATCCTCTGTGGCTGGGAGCAAGGTAGCTGGCTTTAATGCTTGGCATATTCTTAAAGTAATATCTGAGGTGTCCCTCAGAAGAGACTGGTATTTAGCTAACCATCCTCCCATTAGCCAATGGTGTCCTTTAATTTCTGGTACTGTCTAAACATGATGGGGAGTTATGCATTCCAGCTGTTGGCCCAGAGCAAGCTTAGAAGTTTCATTAGCTAAGAGGGTAGTATCTGCAACCACTTGTAGGAAACTCTGCCATCCTGCTGGATCTAGCTGTTCTGAGAAATAGCCCACCAATCTCTGGTTAGCCCCAGCTTTTGCATTACAATCCCCAAACTCCCAATGTCTCATGAATATACAAGGTAAAAGGTTTGTCCAGAATGGGGAGTACCAATTCTGGGGCCCTGCCTAATTTAATTTTTAAAGCCTCAAATGCTTGCTTGCATTCCCTAGTCCATTGTAGGGGCTCCTTTTCCTCCCTTTTTAGAGCCTCCTACAGGGACTTTGTCATTGGACCATAATTAGAAATCCAGATGCAACAGAACCCAGATATGGAACCTGCTGTCATGAGATCGGAGCTTTTATCGGGGAGACTTTATATCCTTTCTTCCAGGAAGTTAAGGTTAATGTTTGAGTCTTGCTTTGTCTGGCTACTTATTGGCAGGTCATCAATGTATTGCAACAGGGTTCCGTTCTTTTTTTTTTTTTTAAGATTTTATTTATTTATTTGACAGAGATTACAAGTAGGCAGAGAGGCAGGCAGAGAGAGAGGAGGAAGCAGGCTCCCCACCGAGCAGGGAGCCTGATGCGAGGCAATCCCAGAACTCTGAGATCATGACCTGAGCCGAAGGCAGAGGCTTGAACCCACTGAGCCACCCACAGGCCCCAGGGTTCTATTCTTTAAGTCGAATTCTCTTAGTTCCTTTGGCAGTGTATTTCCAAAGAGCTGGGGACTGTCCCAGGAGCCCTAGTGGGAGCGCAGCATACTGAGTAGCTTCCAGAGTATTAGCCTTTCTCCAATCAAAAGCAAAAAGGGATGCACCTGGTGGCTCAGTCGTTGAGCATCTGACTCTTGATTTCAGCTCAGGTCATGATCTCAGGGTTCTGAGATTGAGCCGCACTTAGGGCTTCAGGTTGAACATGCAGCCTTCTTGGGATGCTCTCTCTCTCCCTCTGCCCCTCCCTGCTTGTGCTCTCTTTTTTTCTCTCTCAAAGAAAGGAAAGAAAAGGAAGGAAGGAGGGAGGGAAGGAAGGAAGGAAGGGAAGAAGGAAAGAAGGAAAGGGAGAGAAAGAAAGAAAGAAAGAAAGAAAGAAAGAAAGAAAGA
>LNAC01000640.1:758297-831358 GCA_002007465.1 Ailurus styani | reverse complement strand
GAGAGGGGGGAGGGAGGGAGGGAAGGAAGGGAGGAAGGAAGGAAGGGAAGGGAAGAAGAAAAAAGAAGGAAGGAAGAAAAAAGGAAAAAAAGAAAAGAAAGAAAGAACTGGGAGTCAGAGTGGAAAGGAATGTAGAAAAGGCAAGTTTAAGATGCTACTCTTTAAGATCTTAAAGATCTATTGCAGTGAAATATTGGGTGTCTCCAGGAATCTGGATGAGTAAGATGTATGGATTTGGGACCCTGGATAAATGGGACTAACAGCCTCATTACTGCCCATAGATCCTACACAAACCGATATTCCTAGTTTGGCTTCCAGACAGGGAGAATTGGGGTGTCACTGGGAGATTAACATGGTTTAATTAGTCTATTTACTAAAAATGTAGCAAGTAGCAGTTGGATTCCTTTTAAGACTTCAGGGTTTAGGAGATATTGTCTTTTTCAAGGAAATCGCACTCCAGGTTTTAATTTTATTTTTATTAGGGGAACATTTGTAGCCTTTCCTCAGATAGATATGTCCCAGATGGAAGAGTTTACTTGGCTCCTAACCTCCTCGGAAATATTTAGAAGGTTAGGATCCAAAGCATTTAGAAGTGCCAGTAGTTGGAGTCCCTGCCAGGGTTCCATTTCCATTGGAATTCTACTCTGCTTTTAGGAAAATGATGGCTCCAAATTTATTTAGCAGGTCTCTTCCCTGCCGGGGAACAGGGCACTCAGGCACATATAGGAAAGAATGAGTAATAGTGGCAGACCTGACCTCACACGCAAGAGGGGGAGTAAATTGCCTTACCTCAGACCATCCATCTATCCCAATTGCTGTGCAGTTGCAGTTGGAGAGGGGCCAATGGGCCAGGTCACAACAGATCAATGGCTTTAGCATCTATAAGATTTCCAGTCTTCCTATCTGCCCCAGCGAGGGTGGCCAGAATCTCTGCTGCAGGGACACTGATGCTCCAGGCAGAAGCTGGAGCTGGGCAGGCACTGCATTGGGTCCCAGGGTGTAGGGTGCACGTGTTCTCGTGAAGAGACTAAAGAGCAGCAGGTGTGGCCAGGGCATCCCACGGGGAGTGCTCCCAGCATTCCCTTCTTCTCCAATGTCCCTCCTTCCAACAATGAGCACACTGGCTTCCTGGGAGGCTTACGATCTCCTTTTGGTGGTCCTGTCTTCAGAGCCTCTGAGAGTGACCTTGAGGCAGTGGATGAATTAGGGCAACTGTGTCTTTTTGGCCAATATCCTATCTCTATCAGCTCCTCTGCCTTGTCCCTGTTGTTACAGACCTTGAAGGCCTCCTCTACTGAGGTTGATGGCAGCGTCTGAGGACAAGCCTCTAACTTCGGCAATTTTCTCCTAATGTCTGGAGCAGATTGGTTAAAATAAATGAATGAATGGATTAATGAATGAATGAATGAATAGACAGATAAATAAATAAACAAACAAACAAACAAATAAAACTAATGCATGGCAAGCAATGCCCTTTCCCCTGCAGACTCCGGGTCTCCTCCTGTTAATATACTTTCTGAACGCTTTTCTTACCCAGCTCAGAAAGACTGTGGGGTTGTCATCCTTTTCTTGAGTAGCCTCTTCTAACCTCATCATAAGTCACAGATCTTATCCATCCCTCTGACAAACCGCTGAAGTGATGCTGTGTTCTGGCTCAGTCTATGGTATCTGTATAGTCCCAGGGAAGGTCTTGTTCTGGGACCACGTCACCCCCCACCTGGTAGACTTGGTAGGGAGGATGGGTGCCCATTAAGCCCTCTGCACCTTCTCTAACGTTCCTTATGATGAGACCTTTATCGTCAGAGGTGCACCAGGTCAGCGAGAAGGTCAGTCCCAGTCTGACAAACTCATGCCTAAACTTTCTTTGAAACTCTACAAAACCTTTCTTTGCAGATCCCTAAATCTCCCATAGAGAAAGGGACATGTTCTCTAGCCATTCCCCAGCCCCTGCCCCCTACCCTGTCCATTAACCACCTCCCAGAGGGGTAGAGAAAAGGAGGGGGGTAACTTGGAGCCTGATCAGAGTCCCATGGAAGAAGGACTCTGGTCTGGGGGGTTCTGGGTCTTTAGGAGCTGGACTAGGGTAAGGAAAGGGCTCAGGGACTGAAGGGGCTATTGAAGTTGGAGGCTTAGGGTAGCCAGCTGGTCTCTGAGGAGTGTCCCTGACTAATGGAGGATGCAGTGGCAGCAGGAAAAGAGGGTCTGCAAGTAAATCTGGTTTGGAATCCTTTAGGGGTGGGGCAGGAATGGGGCATGACACATACACAGTCATACAAGCCTGGGTCCTGATACAGTTTCATAAAAGTCTGTACCTAAGAACTCTCTCCCCACTTTTGAGACTGTTTACAAAACAGATCCAGTTTTAGAATAGTGTTAAAGTTAAGGGATCCATTTGGTGGCCACTTCTTTCGATCATCCAAAGTATTTTGGGGGTCAGGCCGTGTTACCAAAAAAACTAATTTTTTTTTTCTCAAAGCCTTCTAATTTGAGCTGGTCGCAGTTTTTAAGAAGACTCCCCAGGGTGGATGGGTTGTGGACATTGGGGAGGGTTTGTACTATGGTGAGTTCTGTGAAAGGTGTAAGCCTGATGATTCACAGACCTGTACCCCTTGGGCAAATAATAAAAAAATAAATAAAAAAAGAAGACTTCCCAGTCCAAGGGGAGTCCTTTGAGATTCCCTGAGCATTTTCCTTAACTATTGATAAACCTGGTGTTCCAGCTGTCAAAGGCCCAGGGGCTGGATGGAGCTTCTGGGACCTAGCGTGGCTATAAAGAGACTTCAGCTCCTGGCCCAGTTACTATGGGAATGATGCTGCAGAGAAGGGAGAGAGGAACAAGTCCGGGAGAGGAGGAGCTCCTGCAGGGCTGAACTGCATGTATGAGCAACCCTCTGAATTCCTCCAATCTTACACCAAATCCAGGTCCTGCTCAGTCCTAACCCAAGCTTTTTTTGGGATGAGAAAAAATTAATTAGGTGGCTAAACCAAATATAGAGAGAGGAAACAGATTTTAGGGTCAGAAAGAGCCTGTGCTCACATATTACTGAGGTGGTCTTCATGGAGACAACAAAGAGATCTAACCAGGTGACATCTCCAGCTAGTGAGTTTACAGAGACCCCTGCACCACTCTCCTGCCCACTGACAGGGACAGAGGATGGAGAAGTATCCAGGAGTTTTAGAAGGGAACCAAAATGGGGAGTCTCCAGGTTGAAGGCCAGAAGTGGGTAGAGCAAAGGCAGCTGGCAGAAGGAAAGGGGGAAAGAGAGAGAGAAGGAAAGAAAGAAATACCATTTCAACTTGATTTCTTCCAGGGTATCAATTTCTGCAGAGAAGCCAAGCAGGGGCCAGTGCAGGTAGACAAATCTGTTTACCTGCGCCGGGGTGATCAGGTGAGGCCCAGGGGACTCAACCATTTCTACCTGCCTTCCCTGAGGGTGTCTATTCAGGTAGTTCCAAGAGAAGAAGAAAAGAGAAAAAAGAAAGTTTCCTGGGACTTGCAGACTTATAGCCATTATAGGCTCTGGGGCAGGCCCCTCCCACCTCTGCTGGTCAGTTACTGGCCAGAGCGAGCAGATGGGGAGCACAGAGGGAGCACCGAGGGAGCACGTTGGCACAGGCTGAAAGCAGTGACGCTGCAGAGGTCTGGGGCCATCCCAGGGTAAGAAGTAGGGGAAAGAGTGTGGAAAAAAAGAGGGAGGTTCAAGGAAAAAGCGAAACATATTGCCTGAATGAGATCAGGGGGATTCCTGGGACACGGGAGGCAGATACGTCTCTATGTGACACTAGAACAAATGTTCAGGTGGCTGCATGTCAGCCACGATGGGGTTGCATCTGTCTGTCTGCCCTGAAGGGTCCCAGACCCTGTCTCGTAGGGAGGAAAAAGACCCCCTGGGGCCCCTTCATGGTCGCTGAAATATGGTACCAACCTGGGTCCTTGGGCCCTCGAAACAATAGAAATTGCCTAGAAGCCAAACAGGAGTTCCAGGGCTTATGCTGGAGCACAAGGGGAGAGCACCGGGGGACACTGCCCTTCAGGCTGGCTCCCCAAACAAAGGCCAGGGAAAGTTTTTAGAAGGGGTGAGGTGGGAAAGGAGTGACATCTCAGCATGTTGGGGCAGGGAGATACATGATGTTGGTGTGCAGACCCAATGGACAGAACCTATTTTTATATGCATCATGTATTTCATTAGCATGTTAAATCTCTACCCCTGAGCATAATTTATTGTGTTATAATGGGGGGAAATTTGGTGAAAGTTCAGCACTGGGCGCAGGCTGATTTGGTCTGGTCTTCAGCAGTCTTTATAGTCTAGTCCCTCCCTTGAGTGAGCACCCTGGCTCTGCAGTCCTGCAGGATATACTAGTCAAAGGCATCGAGTTTTAGTTTTCTAGAAGACCTACTTGTCTAGGGGCATAGCTACCGAGGAACGCTGGATTTGCCAGCTATGGTTGAGAGGACCCAAGTCCCAGTCCCTGCTCTTTCTCATGAATTCCTAGGCATCTCCAGTGAGTTAAACAGGCTTTGGTGGGCAGAGAACATCCTCAGACAGAGAAGTGCAGGGACTAGCAAGTAAAAGCAGGACCTGTGAATTGTGACTGTTGGGGCAAGGGGGTAAGGGCAGCACTGACCCCATCTGCTTACAGTGTCACAGGAACTCAACCTTGCTGAGTATAAAGAAAGGATTATCTCACCTTCCCATCCCACAGTGCACCTGACTGAGACATGGTATAGACCCTCTCCTTCAAAGAAAACCTATTGAGCTTGTAGGGGAGGAAGAATTTCCTTCCCCCTTCATTGTCTCTCTAACTGGACTAAGAATCAGATTGCCATGAGACAGAGTAATAAGAGAAAATCAAACTAAATTTTGTACCTATGGGAATACACACAGACATGAAATTCCAAAAACAGGCAAAATGAGACATATACGTCAATCTGAACTAAGGAGAAGGGGGCAGGGGTCTGGGACTTCAGTGGGAAGGAATGCAATTCACGAGGAAAAAAAAAAAAAAGACCAGATGTTCACTAATTAGATGTTTACCTGCCATACAGATGTGTCATTCAGATAAAATGTATCTCTGGTAATAACCATTATCTGGGAAAGACCTTTAATTTAGGTTCTTCTATGTAGGAAAGGGAGGGGAAAATGTTTCTCTTGTGCCTGCAGGGTCTTGATTGCCTTCACCTCAACAATAATCTTTATGCCCAAGTGGGCCATCTTGGGGTTGTCTGCCTTTGGTGCCTACAAGCTTCAATAGTCAAGGAGCATTCCAATTTTATGTAGCCAACTCAGCTTCCTTTTGGCATTCCAGCAAGATGCCCAAACTTAAATGAAACTCTTACATCCTTTGTCTTTTTCATTTCTTGAGATAGATCTAGAATCTTGAAAAGGTGTCCTGTGTTCTACAATTCCCCATTTCATAGAATCCTCACATCAATTCTCTGTGAGAAAATGGCCTGTTATATTGTAGACTCTTCCTGTTTCCTAGGAAGGAGCCTCTCAACCCTTGGAAACTCTTGAGTAGCAAGAATGTCTTTGTTCCTCATGGTGGAGCCTCTTGGGCCATACTTGAGTTTATGCTTATGAAGTGACTCTTGTGGATCCCTAGTTTCAGGATGGGGGTAGCCCATGCTGGAAAGACCAACCATGTTATTAGAGGGTCACATGATATGAACCCAGCCTCTTGGGAGAAAAGAGGGTTAGGCCATTGAATGCAGTCATGTGGCCAATGATCCAATCAATCATACCTACATAATGAAATCACAATAAAATATCTGGACAACCAAATCTCAAGTGAGCTTCCCTAGTTGTCGATCATACATTAATGTGCCAGGAGGGGAACATGTCCCAGGGACATGCAAATTTCACTTTTGGGATCCTTCCATTCATCAGCCTGTGCCTCTCTTCATTTGGTTGCTCCTTGTTTGTATTCTTTATTTAAAAGCTCATAATTATAACACTTTCCTGAATCTGTGAGATATTCTAGCAAATTATCAAGCCTGAGGGCACAATGAGAATTCCTGAATTTGTAGCCAGTGGGTCAGAAGTGCAAGTGGCCTGGGAACTCCTAAGCTTGGGGCTGGTATCTGAAGTGAGGGTAGTCTTGAAGAGGAGTTTGCCCTTAACCTGTGAAATCAGACGTAACTCCAGATAGTTGGGCTCAGAATTGCACAGTGAAGCCTGAGTAGTCATGCAATTCATCTAAGATCCTAAGCACTAAGTGAGGGCAAACTCCAACACAGGTCCTCCTTGCTCTAATTACAAGTCCTTCCACTACACCTTGCTGAATTTTAGCATATGTCAGGAGGGTTCAGTCTAGGATTAGGGAATATTGTAGTTAACACTGACTTAAGACCTCCAAGAATGGGGGCACCCTGGGTGGTTCACTGGGTTAAGTGTCTGACTCTTGATTTCGGCTCAGGTGGTAAACCCAGGATTTGATCAGCCTCAAGCTGGGCTCAGCCTCAAGTTGGACTTCATGTTCAGTCTGCTTCAGCTTCTCTCCCTCTCCCTCTGCCTGTGTCCCCATTCTCTCTCTTTCTGTCTATTTTAAATAAATAAAATCTTTAAAAAGAGAGAGAGAGACCTCCAGGGATATGATGTGATATTTCTAAAAATATACAAAAATAACTACAAAAATATATGCAATCTCTTTCAACAAGTAATCTATATATGCAGATGAAATGATGCCAAATCTGTTCTTAAACTGCCATAGCCTGAAACTTAGTCCAGAAAACTGCGACTGATACTGCTCTAAAAGTAAACGTCATAGCATCTCAAGTTTTTCTTTACAGTGTCCCTGCCATCACATTTTGAGAATTTTCCAGGTTCACTGATTTTTGTCCACTTTCTTGAGCAAAAGTACAGGAAGTCAAGTCACACTTCTGCTCACATTAATCACAAATGTGCAGAAAAAATTAGGCATTTTTGTTTCTTTATGGTTGGCTTCATGTTTTTCACAAGCTGCCAGGTGTGTGTGTAGTGTTTCATTTCGTGGGGTAGAGTGTAGAGGACTTGTATAGACTTCTTAAGTTATCTTTTCTTAAAGCATAATATAAATAGAGAAATACATACAAATTGGGGCTGCAAGCGTATGGTCAGGAAAGAATTCTTGAGATGTATTTGGTGCAAAAAGGTGCTTTTATTATAGCACAAGGACAGGGCCCATGGGTGGAAAGGGCTGCACTTTTGCTGGGTGAAGCTGGTGATTATCTGTTTAGTGCTCAAGAAGGTGGGAATGTACAGGGAGCATTCGATCATAAATGTTTTCTTTGAATTTCAACTTGTAAAACTACTTCTGCAAGATTTCTCTGGTGCTTATCGTTCGGCTCGGTGAGATGTATAGACAGTCATGAGACCCTTTAGGAGACCCTTTAAGAGGGAGACCCTTTAGGAATGTAACAGCCAGCACCTTTTTGATCCTTACTGGAATGACGCAGGCTATAGGGCAGCCTTCCGGGCTAAAGGTGGACATTTTTCTGCTTCTGTCTTTCATCACAAGTCATAAGTGAATTTTCAAGATTCTTGCTTTGTGGAAAGGGTGAGGGGACCCTGGATTTCATTCAAGGGCTGATTTTTTTTTCTCTTTAAATATCCACTATAATCATTCTAATCTTAATTTCTGTTTTCTCCTGCCACCTCTCTATTTCCCTCCTTTGAATAAAAAAATAAACAAACAAAACCTGCCTCAGGAAGAGGAGAGAGGTGTCATTTACACAGAAGTATACAATTGAAAAACATATTCAGATATTTCAAGATATTAATAAGAGATGCAAAGATTAATTTGGGCATATTTCTTCCAATATGCCTACATGTAAATAGAACCACTCTTGATAACTCATGAGCTCTCATTCATCAAGTGCCAAAGGATTGGGCAAGTAACTCCAAAGACAAAAGGGGAACAGTAGTGGCTTGCCTTTATAGTGTTTGATAGTTTGCAAGATGCTCTTTACTACCTTCCCTATTTTAACCTCGGTATTTTAATACCTTCCCTATTTTAACTTTGTGGGAGATGTTTTACTCTACCTGCTGGTAAAGGCCTGGAGAAATTCAACTGCTTGCCCCCGGTGTATAGCCATAATTTAAGAAAAAACAACATCTTTTAAGTGTGCCTTTCTTGTGGTTCTAAAGGTAGAAACAAAAGGGGTATTTGGGGCAAACTTCCTTGGTTTTTAGAGGAGACCATTTTAGCACACACTTTCTGTTGTTCAAATGGTTATCAAACACAGACCAGGGCCAGTGTCCTGGAGAGACACTCCATAGAGGAAGTAAAGCTAAATGCAGACTATGTCCTGGGAAAGAAGCGTCCTGTTTAGAAACATAAAGGGCCACCATCTTCACAGTACCACGCTCGCCTTACAGGTTATGGTGATGGGAGCTGATGTTTTGTTTTCTGGACAGGAGTCAGCAGTCTTGTGCTCTGGAAGACCTTGAAAACTTGGACGCGTGAGATAGGAGGGCAGGAAGGGCCCCAGGGAAGAAGCAAGTTGCCGAATTCTAGAAAAAGGGATCTGATATTTCATTTTGTTTCCCTTTTCTGCATTGTTAATTTCTTCACATTATCTTTAAATGTTGAACTCAAAAGCCATGTGTTAATTGTCTTTGGGGAATCATTGCTGTCCACATTCTTCGGCAGAATGGGCCAGAGAGATTAACTACAAGGAAGAAAAGGGGTTCACAGCTCTACAGGGGCAGAAAGAAGGAGATGTTGAGCCTTGGTGTGCAACATGAGGTGCTGAGGGCACAAGTGGGCCTGAGGAATATTCGGGTACCCCCTCGGAGTTCTCAGAAACACCTGCTGTTATCCGAAGGGGCTCCAGCTTGGGACCACAGGACAGTAAAGGAGAGAGAGCCTCTCACAATGCAGGGAAACTTAGTGTAACTACAATTAACAAAAAGCACTCAAATACCTATTCTAGGTCCCTGCCCACCCTTCATGCTGTGGGGCCAAGGGCAGGTTGCCCCAAAATGCACCACTTTGGCATATTGGTTATTTTAAACAAAAGTTACTTTAAAGACAGCCTGTGTAAGAAGAACACTTAGACACTCCTTTGTCTCCCTGGAAACAGAAAATAAGTCTCCCATATGGAAGGCACCCTCTCTATTCCAGGAAGTAAAGAGATATTCTCATCACCAGAGATGGGAAATTCAGGACTGAAAGGCTTTATAAACAGCCCTTTTGTTATCTAGTAAAATTAATAAAAATTCACTATCCAGCCCAAATTCTGTTTAGAATTCTTTACCAACTGAAGCTCCCAAGTTACGTTTCCTTTGACCTATCAATTCCTTACAGATTTATTGTCTCTCTATTTAAAAAGTACAAAAACTATCTGCTGTAGTCGTTTCTTGAGGTCTCAATTTTATTATCGGGCTTCATGCAATAAAACTTTGGGGTTTTTTGTCCTGTTAATCTGTCATGCCAATTAAGTGTAAGAATTAATTAAGAGTTAAGTTTAATTCTTAGTCTAGCTGGAAGACCTTGAAGGGTAGAGGAAGAATTTTTTCCTCCCTTCATTACCAACTACCAGAGGGGAAAAGGCAATCTTTAAAAATATCAGAGTTGATATTTCATTTTACTACCAAAAAAATGAGGTAAATACTATGAATATGTCTAAACTCAGATCCCAGCTCCATTCCTACAACCCATACAGGCCACCTAATCCCTCTGGTAATCAGATATTTCATCTGTAAAATGGAGATATCCATATACCTCATAGGTGTTTTGTGGAGATTAAATGAGATAATTTAGAAACAGTGCTTAGCATGGGGTCTGTTGCTTGACTATGATATTCTGATTTGTAATAAATATGTATTTAGTCTTCATCCCAGTTGTTTCTGGCACAACTCTCCTAAAATCCTTAGAATTTCCTGAGTGATAAAGGTGTCTTACTATTCACAACAAACCCCTTTAAACCACATCTGAGTTTACGTCAATGCAGCGACTTATGGAAGGCACCTGAGATGGGTCTGGTTGCCACAGAGCAGTCCTAGGGATTAGAGAACTGGAACTTTCAGTCCCACCCCCTGATTTCCTGGGAAATGAGAGGGGCTGGAGATTAAGTTCAATTGCCAATGGCCAATGATGTAATCAATCATGTCTATGTAATGAAACCTCTAGAAAAACCCAAAAGATTGGGGTTCTGAGAGCTTCCTCCCTAGTTCATGAACACAGGGAGATTTGGGATGTAGCCATGGAAGCTCCCCACGCCTATCCCCATACCTTGCCCTATGTATCCCTTCCTCTGGCTATGAAATTGTGCCCTTTAATACCCTTTGTAATGGCTAAGGTAGCAAGTAAGCTTCCTGAGTCCTGTGAGCACTCCAGCAAATGAATGGAATGCAGGGAGGGGGTCCTGGAAACCTCTGATGTCTAGCCTGTTGGCCAGAAGCACAGGTGATGACTTGGACTCATGACTGGCATCTGAAGTGAAGAGCCATCTTGAGGGACTCAGCCCTTCGCCTGTGGGATCTGATTTCCTCTTCAGGTAGACAGTGACAGAACTGAATTGAATCGCAGGACACCCAGCTGGTATCAGAGAATTGCTTGCTGTGGGGAAAAGAGCCACCACATTGGGATCAAGGGCAGAATTGTCCTGACCTTAGTAAGTGGCCCATGAGTGGCTTCTCTGCTGAGGACAATATCATACACCAGTTCACTCTTATTCAAATGTATTTTAGGGAAAATTGAAAACTGCAAGTCAACTGGAATGAAAATGTTCTAGCCCCTTGTATTTTGGAATTATAACGATACTGTTTTTCAAAATGACAGAGAGGGGAGAACCCCTCTGTTTGCTTTAGGAGCCACCTCCTACTCTTCTCGGGTGGCACGTGCATTGGTCTAGTGATAAATCTGTCCAGGATGCCGAGTAAACAACTGCTTGCCTCCAGTTGGATTTTCAATTACACCAGATATGTAATCTGATGTCTGGGAGCCCCAGGCTGCCAAGGACAGTGTTGTCTTTGTGGGGGGTTATTTAGAGGAGATCTCTGTTTACCTGCTCCCCAAATGTCCTGGACTCATATATTTCTTGCAGTCTGACATGTTTCCTTTCAATCCCAAAGGCTTTCTGTGTTCAAAGCGCCTTATCTATTATAATGCAAATGTCCCTGGGAAAAAATGATAGCTCTTTATCAACTAATATTTCAAGGAGAACCATAGCAATGAATGCCAAAGACAATTTCTTGGGAGCCTGGGATATAGGAGAGGCATATATAAGAAAGGGAGGGAAGTATGAGGGGCAAGGACAGCGAGACAGCGGATAATCTTCAAAAGTGGAGACAAGTGACAAGGATGGGTTTTGGAAATAGGCCAAGGCTCAGATCCCCACAGAGCCAAAGTCCATGACCCTTAGTTTTGCTTCCTCACTTGTAAAGTGAGCATAACATTATGTACCTTACAGAGTGGTTTTAAAGATTAAATGAGCCAATGTGCAGATCTTGCTTGTCCTACTCACTGGAAGGAAGTGATGACCACGAGCTCCACCTCTGGGCCCTGGGGTCTGAGGGACCCGTATGCAAGGCCTCATCTACCATCTGCTGGCTATGTGACCTCAGGCATTGCTACTAGGTTCCCTCTAAGTAAAATGGGAACAGGTCTTTTCTGCTGGCCTTCTCATGAAGAAGGAAATATATGAGGCACATTTTTTAACCTCTAGTTAGCTAGCTATACAAATCACTCAAGTCTACTGTGTTATGTTGACCATCTAAAGAAAGGGCTCATCTCATGACACTAGGTGAATGGCTTATTAACTGAAGCATAAAGAGCCATAGTAATAATTTATTATTAGCCAGAAATAAGTTTGTCTATGGTCGCTAAAGTTAAAATCTTACTTCTCTTATAGCTACGCTGAAAAAGACTACTGAAGAAATGTGACATATAATAACAAAGGGGATGAGTAAAAATGAAGGTGGAATGAGGTTCAAGTTTATGGTTCTCAGACTCCAGGTCACCGCCCCCCCACACCACCCACCCCTGCAGCTGCCCCAACTGTTCCATTTATTTCTTAGGGGAACGCCTTTTTCTGTCTCAGCCACAAGATGTCAGCCTAAGCTTAGTCATTTCTGTATTTTCATTTCTGTATTTTTCCAGGCCCCATACCAATTTCTTCATCCCTTCCCTTCCTCTTGTTTTCTTTATGGACTCTGAGTTTTATGGACAGGTGCTCTTTGGCTTGTGGGCACTAACAAATCACAACTGATTGCCTTGAGTTCTAGGAATTTCAGAAGGGCCTCTGCTAAGAGCAGCATCCAGCCTCCGGAGGAGCTGCCTTTCTTTTTCGCCACAGCCACCAGGCCTGGGAGGACACGGACCCTTTGCCCAATGTATCAGTAAGGACAGGAAACCAGTGTCCCTGATTTTGGAGGGGACACCTTATACCTGTCTCCAGCCAGCGCATGAAGACAATTCTGGAACGGCTTGGCAGCTCAGTGCCTTCGTCGACTAAAATGCTTTCTGACTTACAGCCTGTCCTCCCCAGGGTGTCATCAGAACCTTCTCTCATGGGCGCGAGATGCCTGCGTAGCTCCAAGAACTACTTCCTTGCCACACAACAGAGAAGGGGAAAAAAGGTGATTTTTCTTTCTTTCCTTGTGGATTTCTTTTTTTTTTTTTAAGATTTTCTTTATTTATTTGACACACAGAGAGAGAGAGATATCACAAGTAGGCAGAGAATAGGCAGAGGCATAGGGAGAAGCAGGCTCCCCACCAAGTAGAGAGCCCGATGTGGGGCTCGATCCCAGGACCCTGAGATCATGACCTGAACCGAAGGCAGAAGCTTAACCCACTGAGCCACCCAGGCGCCACTCCTTGTGGATTTCTGTGAGCCCCCCACAGTGCCTCACAAAAAACCTCTTCCAGATGCCTTCCAGAAGATGTAGGTGTGCAGCTCACTGGCCATCCTGTCCCAGAAATGGTCACCAGCAAGAAGAGTGGGGACCCCATGATCAGTTTCTATTGATTAGACTCATTCCCTAGGTCTGGGGAGGGTTTACTGTCCTTAAACACGGGATTTGTACCAGAGATCCATATTTCTGGGCTGAATTCTAGAGCCTGGGGTGATGAATCTGAAGTCAGGACAGGGACCTATGTCCCAGGGGCTGGGTAAGTAGCTTCCCAGGGAAGTCTGCGCTATGCTGAAGCTTCCCCGAAGCAGAGCCAGGAAATCACCAACCTTGACATGTATATAGAAACTGCTGCCCTTTGCTGGAGGACGGGGGAAAAGAAACATGCTGCTGCGACCTGCCAGGACCCTGACATCAAGAGGCCCCCAGGGTCAGCACGGGGAGCACTGGGGCTGGTGTCAGGAGCTTGGGACCTAGCACTTGTTCTGTGCAGACTGTCTGGGAACTTGAGAAAATGCCTCTGTCCTCTGCGTCTGTTTCCTTCGGAGAAATGCAGCCTATTCCAGGAGGGGCAGCCTTGCACAGAATCAGCCTGGGCTACTGCCCGTCCTTGGGAACAGGTGGGCCCAGGCCCCCGTTTGTTGGTCTCTGTCTGTGCCCTAAAGCCACGGAGTCATAGTAACCGATAATTTCCAACCAATCGATCTTCTCTGCTTGTGTAAATATTGAGCACCACTATCAGCAAACAGATGTAGGTGTTCCCTTTCCTATAGCTGACTGGTGGGGACAAAACACCCAGACAAAGGTAGGAATTCCTGAGGAAGTGGACCTGGAAGGGACGTGAACTGTGAGGCCATTGATGTGTAGGCCTATAAAATGGGAGACAAGTTGACATATTGTTCACCGGACAGGGATGTGTAATAAGAGTATTCAAATACCAAGTCATGGTGTGTTTCACCTTCAAGATCAAGGTCAAGTCTGCGGAAAGGATACAGGAATGGCGATTGGATTTTGATTACATGTGTTAAGACTTTTCTCCTAAAACCACTTTTTTTTTTTTCAAAAAAACACAAGTTTCTCTGGGGACGCTCATGGCACGTGAATAGTCACTACTCCCTTGCCTTGGTCCAGCCCCTGTTTGGGGTCCAGGGTCTCGGAAACACTAAAAGTCACAGAGAACCAGGCTTCCTGCAGACCCCATTCCAATCCATGGGTGGAGAAGGATATTAATTGCATAAGGCTCTACCAGGAGCCATCCAACTTCCCCTGGGACCAGGTAGATAAGTCCGTGAGAAGCTCCATTATATTCAGAGGAATTTCAGGCTCCACCTGGAATAAGTCAGGCATGTGAGCCACCCTTGGCTTCAACTTTGCTCTTATCCCATAGCTTTGTGCAAAGGAGAACGTGACATCAAGGAGAAATGTCACATTTTGAAGGCACCTCTGCCAAGGCTGGACGGTATAATTTTCTGTGCCACTCACTGCCCTCACTTTGTCCTGTCTCTTCCCTAAAAGGGAATTCAAGAAGAGCCGAATGAAAAGAGGAGCCTACGTGGAAGGACAGGGATTGGGCCAAGTTCATGCTGGGACCGAGACTGTGGTGTGTAGGAGCAGGGATCTTGGACCCAAATGCCCCAGTGCCCAGCTCCATACTGCCCTCCTAGCTGAGAGACAGGGTCAGGTTTCCCAAGTGTCTGTGTAGCTCAGGCTCCCCCTTAACCACCAAAGTTAATAGTAGTACCTGCTTCTGGGTTGTGAGGTTAATGTCACAAAGGATTCAGAATAGTGCACAGCCCAGTGAGTTCTTAATATTTGTTCTTATGATTTTTACTATGATTTACCAATTACTCTGATTTTGAGCAGATGATTTCTCTGAGCCTCAGGGGTGCTCCTAGACCTTAAAGCACTATTCTAGGGTCCAAGGAGATAGTGAGTAAAGATTTTACAAGGACTTCCTACTGCAAAGTTATAATGTAACCCAGACCTTCACCTGAGTCCCACTGGCACAGATAAGGGATTTTCATCCTGATCTCTGCATCAGAATTGCATGAGGATTTTATAAATAATTTTTAACAGAACGACACAATCGTAATATTCTAAATCGTTCATGTTAACTATTTACACACCAAAGGGAAATAAAATAAGCAGTTCCATCAGTGGGAGGTTACAACTTACCTTGTGACTTGGGGTCATCCTCTTTGGTGATAGTTTTAATTTTTCTGAAACCAGTCTTTGGAAGTGTGTCTAGCCAGGTTCCCAAAGATCTACCCTCAGAAGAGTTCTTTATTCTACACTGTCAGTGTCCTCCAACCAAAGATCAGGAACAGGCCTGTGGTTGAACAAGTTGATTTCTCATCTAAATGAGGGACAACACCAAGGGAAAATGTGGAGTCTCTCAGTAAAAGCATGGTAGAGAGGACAAGATAGGATTTGGGGCCTGAGTTGGGTGCTTTAGGGGCAGGTCTGAGGAATTGGATCTTTGCTCTGCAATGGACGCTGGCAGGAAGTAGAGTCAAATCTATGACCGAGTAGCTTGAAAAATCTTATATACAATTTGGGAGGATGTGGGGCTAAAGCTATGATTGGTAAAGCAACTGTTAAACGTCTTTAACAGGAGGGGGGCTTGCTCAGTTTCTTGGTTTGGACTACGTCCATGTTTCAGACTGCATTCAGACATGACTATGAAGTGGTTTTCTTTTTGCCTTGACCCATCGGAGTTGCAATATGGCTTTCTCTAATGTTGGTGTTGTGTGAAATTTTTCTACTGAACAGGAGAGTGTCATGTCCTAGCTGTGAGGACCACGTTTGCTCCTGGCAGGACTGAGCCTAACAGATGGTGCCAGGCCAGTTCCCAAATGTCAGGGGCTGCGTCTCTCTTTCTCAGTACCTCTTTCAGCCAAGGCCAGACTGTCAGGTTTTAGGACATAAATTGATGATCTTCACTGTTGCCGAGACTTTTCTGGTCAGGTGCTTGTCCAGAGTGTGCTGCCTGTAGGAAATCGCTCCTGCTGTTTTGTTGCAGGATGAGTCATTGTATCATCTGACGTGGCCATGACTTCCTGGGACCATTGAAGACTCTGGGTGGGATGTACCAGTTGACTGCATTGCTGGCAGTTACCAGAAACAGAAATGGTGATTAGGCCTTTCGACGGGCCTGTGCACAGGGGCCTAATCATCAAACTGAGGCCAGAAAACTCATCCTGGAATCCAACAAGGTTGATGGTGGAGAGCTGGGTACATTTTCCTTTAGCCTAATTGCAGCCTATGTCATTACCTGGAGTACGTAGGGACAGCAAGAAGTGTTGGCTACAGTACAAATTCTCTAGTGGCTAGTTAAGAGAAAATTCATGTCTTTGTGATTATCCATTATTCTGACTAATAAACTTAAACTGGTTTGTAGGATTTTGAGAGAACAAATTGTGTAACTCATGACATCAGCTAGTGTCAAAAGTAAGTTTTGGACTTAATGCAACTTTTCTAGTTGCATTATCCCTACTGTGGGAGTTGCCATTCAAATGCCATTCATGAAAAAGTCACTTATGCCTTTTGGAGTTCTCCCAAGTAGATTCTGTTTGCCTCTTTCTGGAGGCTTCTAGATTTTTTTTTTTTTTTTTTTTTTTTTTTTTTTTTTTTTGGTTCAGAGAAACATGATCCGTTGGAGGGGTAGTAGTTTTAAATATATAAAAGTCTATAACAATTATCCTGAATATGCAGGATTAGTATGTGGTGGTCAATACACACTAAGTTATCTTTGTCCTTAGGATAAGTCTGATGGCCCCATAAGCAGCAGATCCTAATGCGGTATGAACTGTATTGGGATTATAAGTATTATTTTGCAATGCTATTGACCAAATACTCTATTCCCTAAGGAATTCATCAGTTCCTGCAAAGCAGCCAAGAGTGTATCTGACTATTGGACCAAACTCAGTCCAACATTAGTCCCCCTTGACTAGGCTTTTCTGAGAGGGTTGTAATGGCTTTCGCAGAAGCATTTTGTTGACATGGGTCAAGGTCCAGTTTTTATAAGACTAAATTTAAGATCAGTTATGCAAGAGAAGCTCATGTACTGGAAAGATCAGTATAAGAAAATTTACCTTGAGTGTTTAAAGGAACAGAAGACATGGTCTGAGAAAAATATGCCAAAGTATTTTGTGTTGTTTTTTTTTAAATGGTAAAAGATCATGGCATGGGGAAGGGGCAGTCAAATTTAACAGGATGAAGTTGAGGGAGATCATATTAAGAGAATGAAAGAGGAAAACACTGGGTGTGATTTGATTAGTATAGAGAGAGGGAAGGAAAGTGAAACTGAAAAACAGAAAATTTATCTGATTCTAACATCTTGGGTCTTGGGTGAAAGCCATCCGTCTCTGCATTCAACATCATGCAGAAAATTCCTAAGAACCTTCAGTTTCAAGTCTCCTAATGGAGTAGACATCGAGTGGACAGGAATAAGACTTTTAAGTTTGGAGACATAGCCTGAAGACCAACATCTGGGAGTTTCATGGTAAGTTATTCACAGTACTTGATAAAGTCTTTTCCCATTGAGGTTCAAGGACAGTTTTTCTCTGGTGCCTTTTTCAGAGGCCCAAACCTCCATGTCTCAGATCATGCAGCAGCTGCTTCAGGGGCTGTTTTAGAAATTGTACCTATTGGTGATGAAGTCAGAGGTATCGTATGAGTTCCCTGGAGTAATTACTCATATCAGCGTATAAGACGGTAAATCTAGAACTGGAAGTAATTCTCGAACTCACGAGGCAGCCTGTTATTAATGCAGAAGGAGATAACTTCTGAGCCGTATGAGAAATTGATCTTGTTGCCATCGAGGCTAATGGGAATAAGGCCTTAGAAGTTTGAGGGGTTTTGAGAGCTTTGGTCATTATGGTTTTAGAATTCTGTTAGTTCTTTTTATTTTCCCTGAGGTTTATAGATGATAAAATGGAGTTTCTCAATAAAAGGTAAGGCTTACAGAGTTCTTAACAGTAGTGCCCGTGAAATATGTGTCCCAATTACTGCAAAGACAGGTTAAGATTCTCCTAGCCCAAAATACAAAATCGAGCAATAGTTTTCTCCCTGTCATTACTGCCATAGTTTTCCAGAAGGATAAACCTCAACCATGCCCATATCCCACCACTATGGTCTTTCTGGGATTGTGTCATCAGCAGGTGGGACAATACCAGAAACATCCTCAGTAATACCTTATGCTCTTGTGGATAATATCATGAAGCATTTTTTGAAAACTGTACTTCCATTATGGTTTATTATAACTTTAGGTAGGAACAAAGCATCCCAGTGTCTCCAATGCACTGTCCTGTAGTGGCCAGGACATCTCTGTTCCTAAAGCAGTTTGAAATCGTGAACTAACCAAAAATCATACCTACTCTCAGTATAGATGTTTACCTCTTTAACTTCTGTCAGCCGACAAGTCTGGGTAAACGCAATTAATTTAGCCATCTGGAATATTTAATCTCCGGGTGAAGCTTATATGTCAAAGGCAAATTCAAGTTTCTGATGGCATACACAGCTTTGTGATTTTTTTAAGTATGAGACAAATAAAATCACAATAAAATCAAAGTTATCTCATCTAGAAGATCCATACCAATGAGAGATATTTCCCAAAATGATATTATTAATTGTTGGGTCCTCTTTCCTCAGGTAAAGAAAGGAGGGTGGTCCTTTCTATCCAAAGAGAGCTTTGGGGCGCCTGGGTAGCTCAGTGGGTTAAAGCCTCTGCCTTCGGCTCAGGTCATGATCCCAGGGTCCTGGGATCGAGGCCCGCATCGGGCTCTCTGCTCGGCAGGGAGACTGCTTCCTCTTCTCTCTTTGCCTGCCTCTCTGCCTGCTTGTGATCTCTCTCTCTATATATTTCAAATAAATAAATAAAATCTTTANGCAGGGAGCCTGCTTCCTCTTCTCTCTTTGCCTGCCTCTCTGCCTGCTTGTGATCTCTCTCTATATATATTTCAAATAAATAAATAAAATCTTTAAAAAAAAACAAAACAAAGAGAGCTTTGAAGGGCAGAGCTTTGAAGGAGCTCTGAAGGGTAGAGAGCTTTGAAGGGCAAAGTACGTGGTCATGGCTATCACATGTGTGGATCCAGTGGTTCTTTTATACCAACTCCTTTGTGAAGCATTCCATGGGGCATGGTGTTACCAGCCCCCAAAACCCAAGAGGCTCCCAAATGCATGTAGGATGTCATCAGTGTGTTACATTGCCTTTGACAGGAGATAGAGTAAAAGAAATTTGTGCCTCTACCATTAGATCAAGATTACATTAACTTAAAGAACCCAATCATAAAGGCAAAGAGACTCACCGTCAAAGAACTGGATTTCTGTGTCCATGTAAAGTCCTCTCAAGATAATCATTACATGCCTTCAGGTGTGAGACTGTGCAGTCACCAACCCCTGGTCCAGACCTCAGGGGTAGCCTCTGAGCATAAGCGACTAAGACTTCTCTGCTGTCCAAGACCTTTGGTGCAGGGACAGGAGCATTTTCAGCCAGGACAACACAGGCTCTCCACCAAAGGCTGCTCTGGGCAGGTGGTGTGCCCACAGTAATATAGTAATGGCCAACTGCTACTTGTGGTTTTCCGATGATTGTGCTTCTTGTTAATCCTCTGCCATATTTTGGTAATTGTATTGATTAGAATTCATAGCCACATTAGCTCAGATGTTGTTCTTTTAAAACCTTTGTACCTATACAATAAATATACAATGTTTTTCTCTTTAAAAAAGTTTCTGTGGAAAGCTGTAAGAATTGGCTGATGGAAATTCAGACTGTCAAGGGATTATGTTGTTTTGTTTTTTTTTCTGGAAATCCTGAAGTTGCTTTTTTCATCAACTAGGTATTGACACATTTTAATAAAAAGTCTAGGTCTTCAAGTTATTCCATGGACACTTTTTTTATTGTAACTTATGTCAGATAGAAAAATAATTTTGAAAATGTTTTGAGAACTTCATCTGTCTCATTTTGGGGACTTAAAAGTTAATGGATAATATTACTATCACTATTTGAAAATTGAAAAAAAAAATTTTAGAGCCAAAACAAGTTACTCCTGATGATGATGTGAACTGTTCACTGGCACTGCCCCAAGGCCATGTGGCCATAACACCCTATCACGTAGGCATTTGCTTCATTACCTCTTGATGCCTGGAGCAAGAGCTTCCAGAACCAGGTGCTACTAGTAGGCATCTGTAGAATTTATCATTGAGAAATCTCTGAGGGAGGGTATATGTTGCCTTCTCCAGAGTTTAGTGCAAGGAGGGGTAGGTGATGTGGCAGTCAAATCACAGCATGACTTGGCTTGCCTATGAAGGCTTGGCTCCAAGGCTTGCTGTAATTGGATACGTTAGAACAGTAAATACATAACCCACTTAATTGTTTTCTTTGTTTTTGAAAGGTTGATAAAACTAGTATGAGGCCTGATTTTTAGTCTATTAAATCTAAGAAAAATATATCAGAAGGAACATGTTGAAAATGTAGCCAGTTTTAAAACCTTTTAATGTTTTTTAAGTGCTAAAGTGTATTTTTATATCTTCTAAAGTATGATAAAGCTTTAAAATGCAAAATAAAAGTGAAAAAGAGAGGGTCTGGATAGAATGACAACTCATTAAATGTAGTGGGGACCCTAGAACTAAATCAATGGAAGTTTTCTTTTCTTTTCTTTTTCCTAAATCAACATAAGTTTCCATGCATTTTGCTGTTGTGCATATTAAACAAGTTAGATATAGTTTGGCCACTGGATCTAACAAGACGTTGAAATAAGCAGGAGGTCTCTAATAATTCTCACATAACTGAGTCAATACTCCTACCACTTGTTCAGAATTTTCATGAATAAGAAGCAAAAGGGATTTTGAATCTTAGAATCCTGAGGCTAATTTTTTAAAAGATTTTATTTACCCATTTGAGAGAGAGAGCCCCAGGAGAAGCAGAGAAGGATGGTAAAGGACAAGCAGAGTGGACACAGAGCACGGAACCCGACTTGGGGGTCGATCCCAGGACCCCAAGATCATGACTTGAGCAGAAACCAAGAGTCAGACATTTAACCTACTGAGCCACTCAAGTGCCCTGCAAAATTTTTTGATGAACAGTTATTATTCCAGTATTTGTGCTTAAACATGAGCCTGCTTCTTATAACCTGAAAAGTATACAATTATTAAAAGATAGTTTAATTAATACATTCTACTCATATATAGTTAACCTAGGAAGATCAGCTGTCTTTTGGATTTGTCTGGTTTTTTTTTTTTTGGCTGTTTTTATTTTTTTTAATTTAAATTCAATTAGCCAACATATAGTACCTCATTAGTTTCAGATGCTCAGGTGTAGGGTTCAATAGTTCATCAGTTGCGTATAACACCCAGTGCTCATCACATCACGTGCCCACTTTAATGCTTATCATCCAGTTGCCCCATCCCCCCCACCCATCTCCCCTTCTTCAGTGCTCAGTTTGCTTCCCAGAGTCAAGAGTCTCTCATGGTTTGTCTCCCTCTCTGATTTCTTCCCATTCAGTTTTCCCTCCCTTCCTCTGTGATCCTCTGCACTGTTTCTTATATTCCACATGTGAGTGAAACCATGTGATAATTGTCTTTCTTTGGTTGACTTCTTTCACTTAGCTTAATACCCTCCTATAAATGGTAGGTATTCATCCTTTCTGATGGCTGAGTAATATTCCATTTTATATATAAACCACATCTTCTTTATCCACTCATCTGTTGAAGGACATCTGGGCTCCTTCCACAGTTTGGCCATTGTGGACATTACTTCTATGAACATTGGGATGCACGTGTCCCTTCTTTTCACTACATCCATATCGTTGGGGTAAATACCTAGTAGTGCAATTGCTGGTTTGGAGGGTAGCTCTATTTTTAACATGTTGAGGATAATCCATACTGTTTTCCAGAGTGGCTGTATCAGCTTGCATTCCCACCAACAGTGTAAGAGGGTTCCCCTTTCTGCACATCCTCGCCAATATTTGTTGTTTCCTGTCTCGTTAATTATTGCCATTCTAACTGGTGTAAGGGTGTATCTCATTGTGGGTTTAATTAGTATTTTCCTGATGGCTAGTGATGTTAGCCATTCATGTGTCTGTTAGCCATTTGGATGTCTTCTTTGGAGAAGTGTCTGTTCATGTCTTCTGCCCATTTCTTGACTAGATTATTTGTTTTTTGGGTGTTGAGTTTGAAAAGTTCTTTATAGATATTGGATACCAGCCCTTTATCTGTAATGTCATTTGCAAACATCCTCTCCCATTCTGTGGGTTGCCTCTTAGTTTTTTTGACTGTTTCCTTTGCTATGCAGAAGCTTTATATCTTGATGAAGTCATAGTAGTTCATTTTTGCTTTTGTTTCCTTTGTCTTTTTTTGGTTGCTCTTAAATACTAAGGTTGGAGGACAAAGTCTCATTGTAGCTTTGGTAAAGTCTGAAGAGTTTGAACAAACCTAATTATTCCTATTTCCCCTTATTTTGTACAGTAAAATGATAAAATTATTATTCTGAATTTTGGAAGGGCAAAATAAAGACTAATAGCACAGAAGGCAGTATATATCACAACTATCTAAAATCAGAAATAATTTTAGAACATTGTAAAAAAACAATAACAATTTAAGAACAAAATTAAGAAAAACAGAGAATTATAAAAACTGATTAAAGTATAAAGAAAGCACTGATATTTGACAGAATATTTAAGTCACAAAAGGAAATATCACAATGTAAGCATACAAGTTTATTCTACTTATGTAATAATTTGGAGCAAAATATTTATTATTGTACTTTTATGTGTATATACTTAGGCATACACAGATTATAAAGAGGTAATTACTTAAACTATTACCTTTAAAATAAAATTATGTATGAGTATACTAAAATGTAAATATCATATTAAATTAATCCTATGAATAAGCTGTTATAAATTTCTTAAGCAGAAATTCATATGTATTTTATACATATTATTTATATCTTATATAGTTAACCATAATATTAAAATCACCTTTTTTTTTAAGATCTCACAACCCTGAAATCAAGACCTGTGCTGAAACCAAGAGTCAGACACTTAACCATCTGAGCCACCCAGATGCCCCTATATTAAATCGTCTTTAATCAAAATAACCAACACAAACAAAACCACAGGACAAAAAAAAAATTGTTTCACTATTTTTCTTTATAAACATATCATTTTAACAATTGAAGTGGATGGATTCTCACACACATAAAAACATACATAATTACTTCTGTCTGTATAATTTGGATGAGACAGATGTCATCCAAAGACAATTGTATATTTTATTATTAATCTATTGCAATTTAAAACAGTAAGAGTAGAAATTATGTTTATTAGTTAGTGTTTTGTGTCTGCTTTCAGAAACTTCTCTAGCTTTTAGAACTTAATTAACTGACTCTATTTGTTTAAGACTTTAAGATTAGATAAGGACTGGGAAATTAAAATTTAGTAAAATCTGTAGCTTTATAAAAATTTGATAAAATTTGAAATTTTAAAAAGACATCCATTATTATCATTTCATTTCACTATGTATATACTTATGTTTATACACATAGTTTTCTATTTTAAACTGGTTATGTAAACAGTGGTAACTTACCTAACAAATAAATCAAATATAGGAAATTTATGAAGTTTCAATCATGGGGCAGTTCACCCTGATCTTCAACAGCAAAAAAATACTGTCATGACATTATATTTATGTGGTAAACTAGTTTTTAAGCATACCAAATGTAGTTTGGTTGGAGAATATACTTTGATTTAGGGTTATTTTTTGGCATGGCATATGGTACATCCTGAAGAATGTTACATGTGCATTGGAAAATAATCTGTATTTTCTAATCGTTGAGTGGAGTGTTCCATCTATCTCAAGTTAGTTGAATGTGTTCTTCAAGTTTTCCATATCTTTGTTAATTTTTGGTCCAGCTGTTCTAGCAATTATTCAGAATAAGGTATTGTATTTTCCAACTACAGCCAGTGAATTTTCTACTGCTCTTTTCAAGTCTAGCTGTGTTTGCTTCATGTATTTTGGACTTTTTTATTAGATATGTATACATTTATAATCTATATTCTTTTTAAAAAGATTTTATTTATTTATTTGACAGAGAGAGAGAGAGAGATCACAAGTAGGCAGAGAGGCAAGCAGAGAGAGAAGGAAGCAGGCTCCCTGCTGAGCAGGGAGCTTGATGAGGGCCTCGATCCCAGGACCCCGAGATCATGACCTGAGCTGAAGGCAGAGGCTTTAACCCACTGAGCCACCCAGGCTCCCTGTATAATCTATATTTTTGATGTGCTAAATTTTTATTGTTGAGATGTTCCTCCTTCCAATAATGTTTCTTTTCTTAAGATCTATTTTATTTTATTTTTATTAAGGATTTTATTTATTTATTTAAGAGTGAGAGAGAGCACATGAGCTGGGGCGAGGGGCAGAAGGAGAAGCAGACTCCCCACTGAGCAGTTAGGGCTTGATCCCAGAACCCTGGGATCATGACCTTGGGATCATGATCTGAGTCGAAAGTAGACACTTAAAGGACTGAGTCACCCAGGTGCCCCTTAAGATCTATGTTATTGATAAACTCATTCCACCTCTCTTATGGTTACTATTTATATAACTTTTTACTTTCATTTTCAATCTCTTTGTGTCTTTAAATTTAAGGTGTGTCAGCAGCATGGGTGGGCCAATTGAAAGCTCCATTCAAAGCACCGTATTCACCCCTCAAAGTCTATTTTCTTATTTTATTTTTTCCAATTCCCCAGTAAGCTTCCCTAAAGGAAGTCATTATGTGTTTATTTTGTCTTTTATTTTGTATGAGTTCATATAAAATGGATAGTTTTATAATGTGTACATGTTTTAACTTCAGTAAATGCTACTGTGTTCTCCCTCATTTTGTTTCTTGCTCTTTTAGTCTGAACTTCCTCTAGACCTTGCCAAGAACATGGGCCTTGCTGGCACATTTGAGCTCCTTTTTATTAAAAAAAACAACAACAAAGGATCCAACCACATTAGTCATCAGCAAGCACTGCTGGCAGGCCAGATCTGGCCCTGTGCTTTTTTATGAAAATAAACTTTTACTGGAACACAGCCATGCCCACTTGTTTGTGTACCATCTATGAATGTTTTCATGCTACAACGGTCAAGTCTAGTAGTTGCTATAGAAACCACACGACCTACAAAACCAAGGATATTACTATCTGTGCCTACGAACGTTCACCAGACCCCTGAACTGGATGATCCATTACAGTCCCCATATTCTCATTTGCCAAAATCTTCCTTTTTTCTGTCATCCTCACTGAGGGGGATTTGAGCTTATGGAAGAAGGCAAACAAGCAAACATTTACCATTACTGCAGAGCTTTTCCGAAGGCAACTCTCCACTTCATAAATCCCACTTGTGGTTACGTGACGAGGCGTCAGGCTCATAGAGCCTGTCACACATTGGAAATGCTCCTTCTACAAGCTCCATGTTTACTCCTCTGGATATTCCTCTGAAATATCTGGAATATCTGGATAACTCCTTTGGATATTATGGACTTGAGCAATTAACCTTGGTGTTTAAGACTGCTTTTTAAATCAGTCCCTTAACTAATGTGGAGTAAGAAAAGATGATTTCAGTGAGAACTGTTTCTTACTCTTTACATTGACAGTGTGCTCTTATATTTTTTAATATTGTTACCCATACTATAGATTATTGTAAAAGGCTCCAGGATTTGGGGGGAAAAAAAGCATTTAAAAATACAGAAGGCACAAACTCTTGGGGATTAAAGTAGGGCAGGTGGACAGAGGACCTAAAGCTCTTAGCATCAAAGGTATTTCACAGCATTATTACTCTTCTCTGTTCATTATTACTCCTTTGTCTTATTATCCTGGTCTAGACATCATCTCTTACGGCTGTGGTTTAATAAAGATGCAATTGACAGGGGTTAAGTCACGGTGTAGTACAGTTCTAGGTGGGTAGTAGACAGTCATTAAATGTCATTAGATGAATGAGTGGCCATTATGGGTGCTTTCAATGTAATCTCAGCTTCTAGAAGCTTTAAATGTTAAAGAAAATACTGGCACAAGCATTTGTTGACAGGCATCCAGATAGGCAACCATAGCATGAGAGGAGTCCAGACCCAAATGGACAGTGAATTATGCTAACGACCTACTCAATGGCCATAGGTTGGGGGGGAGGGCAGTGTAGAGAGGACACAACAAAAAATCAAAACAACTAGCTTCACTTCAGTTGTATTTACACTCAGTTGATGTAATTAGCATCAGATAAACTGTCTTGCCATTATTAACCTTATGAGTGTCCATTAGCAGATACTTGCTACATGAATTCTCATAGTGCATTTGGATTTCACTTGTGTTCTGTTCCTTGGCAGGTCTCAAATTAAATCAAGACCTCCTTATTTAAAATTCATATATTCAAGTCAAAGGGCCATTTACCAAGTTAACAAATAGACATTTTTCCTCAGTAAATATATAAATACCTGATTCATGAATATGTTACTTATTCTTTACTTTTGCTATTTGGTGCTTTTGTATTTGGTTGTGCAATATTTAATATTTACTGAAAGACATAAAGAATAATATTGCAAACATGCACTTACACACAACCCAACTTGACAAAAAAAGCATTTTCAATCCAATCAAAGCTTCTAGTGGTCTCATCCCTGATAACAGAACTCTTTCTCCACATTAGATGGAACAACCTTCTAGACTTTAGAGATTATTATTTTCATGTGTCTTTCTATAATTTTCTACATATATTTTCATCCCTAAAAAATCCAGTATTTGCTATACACTTACAACCTCTCTGCAACTGGTATCACAATTTAGGTGTTTTGGGGCTTTTTTTGCAAATCATTTTACTTCAATCAGTATTAGATTTTTGAGTTTCATTCATAATGATACAGTTAGCTCTTGTATAATATTCTATTGTATGAATACAGCAATTCTATCAATTCCATTTTTTATTAGTTAGGTTCTTTCCAACTTTTTTTTCTATTAACAATGTTTTTGTGAACACTCATATACGTGTCTCTTTGTGGACATGTGTAAGAGTTTCTTTAGGGTGATATTGAATAATACCAAAATTGATACTACTGCTACTAGAAATAAAACCTTTGTGTTATGTAAAACCTATGTGTTAAATAAACCTTCCTAGCTTATTGAGAGTTGCAAAATTTAACCTCTAAGTATGTTAGGTATATTAAATCATTTCATCCTCACTTCAGTACAACAAAATAGATCGTTATTATCCTCGTTTTATGCATACAGAAAACATAGGCAGACAGTTGATGGGTCATGATTTGTAAATTTTCAATTTTACCAGATATTGCAAATTATCCTTCAAAGTGTTGTAATAATTTCCATGTCCACTAGAGATGTATGTCAGTTTCTATTGGTCTATATTCTTGCAGCTCTTAATAATGTCAGACTTGATGTAGTGAAAGAAGGGCCACATATACCTCAATGTTCATAGCAGCAATGTCCACAATAGCCAAACTGTGGAAAGAGCTGAGATGCCCTTCAACAGATGAATGGAGAAAGAAGATGTGGTCCATATATACAATGGAATATTACTCAGCCATCAGAAAGGATGGATACCCAACTTTTACATCAACATGGATGGGACTGGAGGAGATTATGCTGATTGAAATAAGTCAAGCAGAGAAAGTCAATTATATGGTTTTACTTGTAGAACATAAGGAATAACATGGCAGAGATTAGGAGAAGGAAACGAAAAGTGAAGGAGGGGAAATTGGATCAGGAAATGAACCATGAGAGACTGTGGACTCCGAAAAACAAACTGAGGGTTTTAGAGGGGATTGGGGAAGGGGGATGGTTGAGCCCACTGATGAGTATGAAGGAGGGCACATATTGATACACCTATTGATACACATATTGATACACATACACCACATATAACACTGGGTATTATAGGTAAACAATGAATCATGGAACACTACATCAAAAACTAATGATGTATTGTATGGTGACTAACATAACACAATAAAAAATCATTCTAGAAATTAAAATACATATTTGGGTATTCTATGTGTTATTTATTTGTGCCAATAGCTCAGACGAGAAAGAAAGATGAGTAAGGAAATCCGGAAGCTGAGAGTTTGAGAACATGGTGAAATGCCCCACAGAGTCCAACATTATTGATTGTTGGCACAATCCTGTCCAAAGGGTGGAACCATACACTAGAGACAGCTCTGTTTTCCTAACACTCACAGGGCTATTGAACACAAAAGGGAAAGTCTCAACTAAAATTCAGAGTATAGAAAGTCTCATCAGGGTGCCTGGGTGGCTCAGTGGGTTAAAGCCTCTGCCTTCAGCTCAGGTCATGATCTCAGGGTCCTGGGCTGGGCAGGGAGCCTCCTTCCTCCTCTCTCTCTGCCTGCCTCTCAGCCTACTTGTAATCTCTCTGTCAAATAAATAAATAAAATCTTTAATAAAAAAAAGAGTCTCATCTCTAACTTTCAGTTCTCTTCCAGTTTGAATATACATAACTTTACAATGAGTGATATATCTTGAACACCCCCACATTCTCTTTCTTAGTTGTGAATGATTCAAATAGCATAGAAAAAATCAGTACCTTTGTTTAGAAAGCCTAAAATGTCTACATCTCCCCAGAATTGGTTATTTTTTTTTGTATTTCCTGCAAAAGGAAAGAATGTTTATTATGTATATTTGATTGTTGGAGAGATATACTCAAATTATGAACATAAGGAGATCAAGGATCTTTAAAATTGTGGTCAAAGCAGATAAAAATAAAACTTTCCAGCTCATGGAGGTTGTGGGAAATGCCATTTTCCATGAACACACTTACATTAACTCTTTAAGTGCACCAAGACTCAAAATCGCACCAAATGGAAAATTCCCACAGTGTGGGAGGTGGGCTTCTTACCACATGGGCAACTGATTTCCTCCTCATCAAACAGCCCCTCTGTGTTCAGCAGATATCAGAAACTAGAATTTTTGTGAGGAGGTTATGCAAACATACTTGACTGAGTAAATGCGTAAGGTATGTTTTGCAAAGAAATGAAGTTCAGGCCATTAAATTTAGGATATGCTCACAGCACCAAGACAAAATATATTTCAATCACACAGCCTATGTTATTGTGGGAAACCCCTTTCCCCACAGAAAATTTAGAGGTATTATCACCTCCATAAAATGGCAGCTCCTCCTGCCATTTCAGGAGCATTTCAGAACTCTGAAAATTCTGATTCCCTATTAAATTTTACAGAAGAGACTTTCCAAGGCCGTGAATCACCCCCTTCTCATTCTGCAATTCCAGAGAAAATATCAACTGTAACAATAGAAGCTTCCTTCTTTTATTTCTCTGTGCCACCCATGTTGAAAAGGTCTCTGAGTTCTTCAAACATCAACCTGGATTACTTAATAGAAAACAGGAGAGAGAACAAGATCATTCCAGTCAAAGAGAGAAGCCCAGGCCTAATGTTGCTATTATTGACCAAATCCCCTCAGCTCAGGGATGGAACATCTTCTCTTCTGCTTGTTTGGAATAGGAAGAAAACCTATTTCATGGTAGGATCTTGGTTTTGAAGTTTTGGTTTCTAAGTGATTTCGTGATTATAAGTCAGTCCTCATTCTTCCGTGAAATTACTTGAAAGAAGATAGAATCTGCCATGATATTTAAAAAAATAAATAAATAAAAAGTAATTCCTTTGAAAATAAATATTACCCTTTGTGTTTTGATTTAGCCACAGTGTGTCTATTCTCTGTTAGGAAATTTGTTCCTGAGCTGTCCTAAGGTATCTGAGATCTCAAGCTCTATATAACATATGACTGCCAGAGAGTCCATCCCATGAAAGAGCATTCTAATTAACAAGGTGTCTGCTAGTGAAATATTCAGAAGCCAATGTCTTTTAAACTAACTCAGTGCCAAAGAAGAGATATTACAAGGCATGCTGTTATTCAAGAGTATGTTTGTACTATGACAGGTTTCCAGAGGAGTCCTCTGATACTTCTTATAAAGTGAGGTGGGTAGTTGGGGTCCCTGGGCAGACAAAAGATTAGGGAAGGAAGGTGGAAAGATAAAAGGANCCCTCCCTACCCCCCACAGCCCCCCACCCTGCCCCTCAAGTTCCTCATATCAGAGAGATCATATGATAATTGTCTTTCTCTGATTGACTTATTTCGCTCAGCATAATACCCTCCAGTTCCATCCATGTTGTTGCGAATGGCAAGATTTCGTTTCTTTTGATAGCTGCATAATATTCCATTGTATATATATACCACATCTTTTAAAATCAACAAGTCAGGAAATGAAAGAAGCCAATGTCTTTTAAACTAACTCAGTGCCAAAGAAGAGATATTACAAGGCATGCTGTTATTCAAGAGTATGTTTGTACTATGACAGGTTTCCAGAGGAGTCCTCTGATACTTCTTATAAAGTGAGGTGGGTAGTTGGGGTCCCTGGGCAGACAAAAGATTAGGGAAGGAAGGTGGAAAGATAAAAGGAAGGGAAAAAAGTGGGAGGTGATTAATGGGAGAGACAGAGGAATTACACAGTTGAATGAATCTCATCTATTAAAATAGTTCATGGTTCCCTAATAAATCAACACAGGAACCTACATTTTGTTATCTTGAACACATTCTTCTTTTTTTAAGATTTTATTTATTTATTTGACACAGAGAGAGAGATTACAAGTAGGCAGAGAGGCAGGCAGAGAGAGAAGGAGGGAGGCAGGGAGAGAGAGATTACAAGTAGGCAGAGAGGCAGGCAGAGAGAGAAGGAGGCTTAGCAGGGAGCCTGATGCGGGCCTTGATCCCAGGACCCTGAGATCATGACCTGAGCTGAAAGCAGAGGCATTAACCCACTGAGCCACCCAGGCACCATCTTGAACACATTCTAAAGTTCTTTCTTTGGGGTTATACAGAACTCCGAAGAATTGTATTTGGAGAGGAGAAGCAACTTAGATGATACTAAGCAATAATGATTGCTGGCTAATTGAGCATAATAATAAAAAATAAATTAATAAAAAATGATTAATTTTGGAAAATATGCTCTTGATACATGCATGTATCTACCAAAATAAACTATTCTCCATTCCCAACTAAGTCTTTGATCCATGGTCTGTGGCATGGACAGTGTTGGGGGGAGAAGCCATAAATTAGGCAATAAATTCAATTTCAAGAGTCAAAAATTAGGGCCAATATTGTTGGTCATTGTTTTAGTTTGGGATCTGCCAGAGGCAGATGCTATGACAGGGATTTGAGACGGTCTTCTAAAGCCAGCAGGAAGGGGCTGCCAAGAGACTAGAAAAGGGTGCTGAGGAAAAATGGTGGGTGGTGAAAGGTGGGCGAAGGAGGAGAGGTAGAACTCTGGGGAGTTAAACACCTGGAGAGGAGCTCTAAAGAGAGCCTTGAGGACCTCTCACAAATGATGAAATAGAGAGGGAAGTTTGAAGGAGCATTGGTGGGACCAATATTGGGGTTTAGGGAATTTTAGGTGAAGAGGGGTAGGCAAGTTCTGCTTCCTAGCTAGGCATCATCAACTTTAGAGATTTTAAAGGGTGAAGTTCAGACGATCAGAGCCACCCCTGGAATTGAGGATCGGGCTTCCCTCTCTTGAGATGGTGAGCTCAGATCGCTTCTTGGCTCAATCCAAAAGCCATGGGCAAATACTTGGTATCACCTGACTTTTGAGAGAAGGAACTGGGATGCTGCCTGTTTACATGCCAAGGAGGTGAGAGACAGGACTGGCAAGCCCAAGGAAAAGGTGGGCATTAGAAGTACTTTTACCTCTCCCCCGTTCTTAATGGTTCCTTGACTGTTTCCCCTTAACCTCTTCTGAAATTATGGTGAATGTAACCTCTTCATGATTCCCTATTAACTTCTTCAGGAAAATAAAGTGAGATACTTGTTTTCCTTGTTGCTTGAAGCCCCTGCCCCAAGTCTAGGTTCACTCCTTCAATTTACAATTGAAACATAAAGATCAGAGTAACAATGACCATTAGTGTCTCGAAGAGCAGAGAGGACCAGTCTCACCTTTTAAGTTATTTTTCCCTAGGTCTTCAGGTTTTCCTTTGTGCACAATGGGGAAGTTCTCTCATTCTTTCATTTTGGCTATTTTGGAGACAACTCAAGGGAACAAACTCAAAGAGAGGTTGAAAAGAAATTGAGTTGGACTCCTGCCTGATCCCTCACTGTGGCAAGAAGAATGTGGGGTGGCACACAGTGAAGTAAACCCCAACACTTGAGTGATGAATAGCCAGGGCATCTGGCTGGCCCACCCCATCTTGGTCGGACTGCTCCATGTGGTTCTACTCAACATCCCCTTCTTCAGCATTCTTGTTGTCTGGACCCTGACCAACGTCATCCATAACTTGGCTATGTATATTTTCTTACATACAGTGAAAAAGACACCCTTTGAGCCCCTGGCCGAGGAAAGGCTTGGCTACTGGCACACTTGGAACAGATGGGAGTACAGGATCCAATTTATGTCTTCCTGCAGATTCCTCAGCATCTCTCCTGTTGTTCTCTACCTCCTGGCCACTTCCCCACCAAGTATGACGCCGTTCACTTCCTCGTCAGCACAGCCTCCTGGCTCAGCACACTGCTGCCTAAGTTGCCCCAGTTCCATGGGACTCATCTCTTGGACATCAACAAACACTGAGGGATGCAGCGGGGGATAACACTGGACCAAAGGACTGTACCATCTTTCCCTTCTCCATACTGTCTTCTGTATCTTGAAAGCCTGAGAACTATACCACCTTTCCCAAGCCCCAGGAAGAGAACAGCTTGGAAAATAGGACTCTCTGGGCCCAGTCCGGCCAAGAGCAGGTTTCTTGGATCAGGAAAGGTGGGAAAGACAAGGGCCATATCACTCTCCTCCACAGCGGGAAGCCATGTTTGAGCAGCTTTTTGGTAATTTTTTTCCAAAAAAAATCCCCACTACCATCCAGCTCTGTTTTTCTGTGTATTTTCCCTATAATAAATATTTTTTTAAAAAAGAAAAAGATAGGAATTTGAGGCAATTATTGTCCCTGAGAGGCAAAGGAAACAGGAATAAGACAGTGGAAAAATGAGACAGGAGACGTGAAGCCACCCTATAATGGGTAGGACATCAGGCCAGCTACCACCGAAGTTACTGGAGCTCTAGCCTATTGGAGAGCTCAGTGAGTCAGTAGAACACAGCCTCAGTGTTCTCTCTCTCCAGGGGCGAGGGAGTGGGGGTATCAATTGAGTGCTGCTTCAACGGGCATTAATTCTCTGACTCTGCAGAGCCAGCCCCACTGGACAGAGAAAAACCCCAGCCCAATGACACAGGAGCTGGAAGTTAGATGCTACAGGTGCGTGGTGGCAGGAAGAAAACTGGGTGAACATTAAGGTATGAGCTGCAGGGTGCAGGGCTGAATGCAAAGGAGGAATTATCCTCCTCTCACTATGTATCATACCCCACAGAGCAGTTCACTTCCATGCAGCACAAGCCATTATATTTACGTGTGTGTGTCTGTGTGTGTGTGTGTGTGTCTGTGTGTGTGTATACATACACATATATATCTATACACGCATATATATGCATTATATATAAAATTTACTTCATGTGGCAGATTATTAAGCACCATTAATCAAAGGCCAATTGAATTCTTACATTTTTCCACTTTTATTTATTTTTTTACTTTATTTTTTCAGTGATCCAAGATTCATTGTTTATGCACCACACCCAGTGCTCCATGCAATAGGTGCCCTCCTTAATACCCACCACCAGGCTCACTCACCCTCACTCCCCCCCTCCCCTCCACAACCCTCAGTTTGTTTCTCAGAGTCCACAGTGTCTCACGGTTCTTCTCCCTCTCCGATTTACCCCAATTCACTTTTCCTTTCCTTCTCCTAAAGTCCTCCGTTTTATTCCTTGTGTTCCACAAGTAAGTGAAACCATTTTTCCACTTTTATAGAGAAATAATTGATATACATCACTGTATAAGTTTAAGGCATACAGCATGATGGTTTGAATTACATGTGCTGGGAAGTGATGACCACAATAAATTCAGCTGACATCTGTCTTCATATATATATAACAGAGAAAAAAAAAAGATCTTGCAAGGGATGCTGTTATCCAAGAGTAAGTATGTTCATCCTATAACAGGTTTCTGGAGGAGTCATCTGATACTTCTTTTAAAGTGGGGAGTGAAGTCAAATTTTCTCCTTGTGATGAAAACTCTCAGGATTTATTCTCTTAACTATATATAGTTCCTATGCATCATACATCAGTGTTAGCCATGGTCATCATATGGGTCATATTCTTAGTACTTATTTATGTTATAACTGGACTTTGTATCTTTGTACCTTCCTCCAGTTCCCTCCCCACCCCCATCTCTGGTAACCACAGGTCTGATCTCTTCCTCTATGATTTTTTTTTTTAGGCTCCCCATACAAGTGAGATTACACAATATTTGTCTTTCTCTGTTGTCACAAATGGTAGGATATCCTTGTGTTTTATGGCTGAATAACATTCCACTGTGTATATATACCACAACTTCTTTATCCACTCATCCACTGATGAACACCTAGGTTGTTTCCATGTCTTTGCTATTATAAATAATGCTGCTATGAACATGGGGGTGCAGCAATTGGCTTTTCCCAACACTACTTCCTTAAGACCATCTAGCAAGGACTAAAGTTCTGGAAATACGAAGCTACCATAAGAGTTACAGAACATGGACATGTTTGGTCTTTCATTTCTCCAGATAGATCTCCAATCATCAAGAGATATCTTGTGAATGAAGTTTTTGGAGCACTTCAATGTGTATCATTTCCTTTATTCTCACTGCCAGGTTCTGGGGTCATCAGATGCGAGGATTTTCTCACTAGTGAGAAAGCAGCTGGAGAGATTATGTGGTTCATCTGACGTGTTAACAAGTGCTGAGAGGTATGGACTTGACCCACTTTCTCCTTCCCACTATACCTGGCTGTATTATGAGGCTATTGCCAATTTGGAGAAGATTTTAATTAAAGTTCTTTAAGACCTCCAAGAATATTAGAAAGTATGTGGTATTTCCAGTAATACATCAGCATAACAATACCTACTGACATAGCTCTAATGCTAGTATGCAGCTATCATGACAACTAAATCTCTTCTTTAATTTCTGTTGCTTGAAATTGGTGCTAGGAAACTTCCTACTCGGGAAGTATTACACAGAGAACCAGCCTGAGTGTTTTCTAATGGCGCCACTGTCATTGTATTTGGGAAGTCTACCGTGTTTATAGATTTCGACCCACTTTCTTTTGCAAAACACATAAAGGAGATTTACACACTTACTCACACCGTGCTCAAATGTATGAAGAAAGGTGGTATCTTTATTTCTCTAAAACTTATTTTTTTACTTCTCACAAATGCCACCTGCTGCATTGTATGCGTGTGTCCCTGTGAAGGTGCCTAGAGGTTCAGAGGCATTAGAATTTTCATGCAAACTCTTTTGGTGAAGAATTAACATATATAATGAAATGTGCAAATATATTTTCACAAAATAAACATGAACATGGAGTCATCAACCAGATTAAGAAATAGAACATTACTGGTACCCCAGAACCATCCACCATGCCACTTCCCAGATACCAAACCGGAAGTGGGGGGCTGGGGTAATTGATTCAATCACTCCTCTTTCTCCCTTCACTGCCCTTATGATCTGGGTGCATCACTGCAGAGCTTAATATGATGTGAACTGATGCTTCGCTTCCTCAGACAGGAACCAGATGCAGGACTTAGGGTTTTTCACTCCGGAAGATGTTAAAAACTTGGACCCTTTTGGGAACAAAGCACAGACCTTGGTAACCTGGCGTCGTGCTAGGAGCTATGACCAGTAGAGAAATCACAGGGAAAAGGTAGCTGACAAATTCCAGGAAAATAAAAGCTGGAGTGTTATTTTTAAGTTTCCCTTTGATGCACTGCAGTTTCCTTATGTGTCAGGTGTCAGGAAAGTCTGTTTAATCCACAGCCCTTTTGTTAGTTATGATTGGAAAGATCCTCTTTGTCCACATTCTTCAGCAAAACAGACCAGAAGGAATAACTAGAACCTGGAAAAGATGTCAGACCTGCAGAAGGAGAAAGAGGGAAGGGACTGAGCCTGAGCCTGAGCCTGGAACATGAAGCGACCAAGAGCATAGGTGGGTTTGTGGAACATTCTAACACTCTGCGGGGTTCTCAGAAATACCTATCAGCCTCCACAGGCTGCTCCGATTAAGGATCACCAAACAATAAATGGAAGAGGACTCCCACATGCTAGAAATTAATTGATGTATAATTCATCATTTTTTGGATAACTTCTACCTGTGCCAAACAGATTAGCAAATATATATGACATATATAATATATATTTTAATATTCAAATATATATATTCTTAATATTATCTTTTCATAGATATCCTTTAAAATGCAGTTGAAGATAATCATCATACAGTTGGAAAATAATAATTGGTCTCTTTTTGCTTTTTAGTTAATTGGTTTTTATTATTTGCTATTCTCAGGGCCCCTCTCTTCCCACCCATTCCAACCCCACCCCCACCCCCCGCCCGTCGCCTTCTGACGGAATTTCTTCCTGAAGCGCCTATTTCACACCCAGCCACAAGATGTCACCCAAGCTTAATCATCCTGGCATTTTCCTAGCCCACAGCATAAGCTTTCTTTTTTTCTAACCAAAAGTAATTTTGAGGCCTTCAAGACCCTCAGGGTCAGGTACAGAAACAGCAGCGGCCGCCTGCCCGGATGCTCTTCATGGGTGAAACCCCTAGCCTTCTTGGTTCTGGGCAGACCAATCATCTTTGGCTTGTGGACACTTAGCAAACACTAAACTAATTGCCTTGAGCTCTAGCAGCTTCAGTAGGGCCTGGGCTAAGAGCAGCGTCCAGCCTCTGAGGAAGCTTTCCTAACCACTGCGGCCCCCAAGGCTGGGGGGACACTGGCCCCTTGCCCCGTGTGTAGGCTGGAGCTTCCTGCGCAAGGCACAGGAAACCGGTGTCTTCGATCTGCGAAGGGGACGCCATACCTGCCTTCCTGCCAGTGGCATGAAGGCTACTCCGGGTCTGCTCCTGCAGTTCGATGCCTTCTCCGATGAAAATGCTTTCCCCCTTGAAGCCTGCCCTCCCTCTGCAGGGTGTCAGCAGAACCTGTCCTCCTGCGCAGAGACGCCCGGGGCAGCTCCAAGGCCCGGGGCAGCTCCAAGAAGCCCCTTCTTGCCACACAACAGAGAAGAGGGATGGAAGAAGGTGGCTTTCCTTGTGGATTTTTGTAAGGCCTGAAAACACACACACACACACACACACACACACACACACGCACACCCCTTTTCCAGACACCTCCCAGCAGATGTAGGCACAACCCACTGACCAGCCTGTTCCTGAAACAGCCGCCAGCAAAGAGAGTAGGGACCCAGCCGGTTTAGATTGGTTAGACCCATCCCCTGGGGCGTGGCATTGCCCCAGACTTGAACAAAATGGGCTCCATTATCAAGACTGTTGGGGGAGCAGCTAGTAGAATCTGCTTCATAAGATTTAAAAAAGGAAGGAGGGATGCAAGGAAGGGAGGGAGGGAGGAAGGAAACTGATCAAAAACACCCCCCCCCCAAAAAAAACCAAACAAACCTGCCAAAAGTCCATATGAAATCTATTCTCAGTAAATTTACTTTCAGTAAATCAACATTTTAAATGTGTACTGTGCAGGTAGCTTGTCATCATGAAACCCCCTTTTTCTTTCTTAAATGCCCTTTTATGTAGCTCTACTGACTACTTACAGGGTAATCTGTGAAAACTTTATTATTTTGAATGCACTGGTGGCCAGTTCATTAAGTCTCAACACAGTGGGACAAAACAAGAAAAGGTTTTCTATTTCCCACACTGTGACTCTCTGGATCTCTACTGGAGCTCCCTGTCCAGCCCCTTAGGTGCCTCCTGGGCAGATTCCCTGACTTTCCAGTCACTTTCAATTATGAAGATTCTATTCATTTTAAATTTTAATTTAAATGCACATTCAAATCTCATCTCTCCCCTTTTCCAAAGGTTGAACCTTCAAAATGGATGGGCCTGTAGTCTGCTCTTTCCTTCTCCTTTGGCATCTTGGACCCAGTAAATAGGAAGACACAGTCCGTCTCTGGAATCGCTCTTGGTCCTCCTCTTTGTAGTCTCCAGCTACTCTGATGTGGGATGAGGAAGAAGGGGTCAAGGAAAACAGCAAATGCCTTTTCACTGGGTCCATTTGTTTTTTCTCTGTGCCGGTTGCTTCTTCTGTGCTAGCAGCCACAGATGGGCTACCAAACACACTCCCAGGTGGAAGACACTTTCTGACATTGGCTCACAGGTTACATGAACAAAATCTTTCAAAGGCCTTAATGGGGTTCTCCCTACCACACAATTCGCTGATGTCATGGCTCACCTCAAGCTCTTTCCATTCATCCTTATTATGTTTTCCTGGTGGAAAAACCCACACACTTGTTCCTGGTAGGCAGCCTTTGTCTTTTGAGCAATCATCAGTGGAGAATTGACAAGATGACACAAAACTGGCTTTTTTCTGTAATGTCATAGGAATATCTGCATTCCAACTGTGAATATATGAACATTTCCGCCATTGGTATTTGCTGTCTATCCGGCCCCCTTGTCTTTTCTCTTCCTCCTGCGTTAGCCTGTGGGGCGGGGGACAAGCATACTTGCCTTGGGAAATGCCTATCTGGGAAAGAGATCCAGCCTTTCCTTTCAGCAGGTGGCCCTGGTCTTTGTGTGTGATTCTCTTAGAAATCCCATCACTTGGCTTTGGAGATGAGAAAGCATCTTTATCATATACACTTGCTTCACCATGCTGACATCCACACTTCTTGTGAATCTACCACTTCTCTCAATTCTTTAATAGGATGGAAAGGGGCATTGGCTGACTCTCCTGGATAACAGGGATGATGAATCTCCTCTTGGTAAGCCTGGGGCAGGGCCTGGTGCCTGTGGTATTTTAGAAGGTGGATACCTAACTCACGCTATCCTTAGGTCAGGTTCATTGCTGCCAATATGGGGTCATAGTGAATGTCCTCTTTACTGTCTTTTAAATTTTACATAAAAAACAATTATTAAAGAGAATTTTAAAAGTTTGATTTTTGGATCAGCATTCTGTATTTAAAAAAAGAAGAAAACTCTAACATGTTTTGAGAACTTATTTCATCTAATTGCTACAACGACACAATGAAGTACTGTTATTCTTACTTGACTAAAAAAAAAAAAAAAAGGAAACTTTAAGCTCCGGAAGCCACTGAAGTCTCCAGAAGACTCTGGAAGTCAGTGAATAGTGACTTGTTCAAAGTCTCGCAGTTAATGAGGCAGAAATACAGGTATGTCTGATTCCAAAGCCTAAACTTCTGGTTTTTATACAAACAGGGTCTGGTAAGTAGGTCTGATAACTTCTCTAAATAACTAGTCTTAAATAAGTGAACAGCAAGGCAAAATTCAATTAAAAAGGGGTGGCCGCCACTGATCATGAACAGCACTCACATCTCCACTTAAAGCACTTGCAGCTTATTCAGTCCTTCAGTGAAGAGTTTGTCAGGGCCCACTTGCCTTATAACTGGTTTGGAACTAGGAAGGAACCTAAAGACATACAGGAAATGAGCTATAATAAAAGGTTAAAGTGTAAAATCCTAAAACAAAGGCGAAAACTCAAATTCTAAAAGGATTCTCAAGTTCAATGTCATGTTTGGGGGAGCGGATGTCATAAGAACTTACAGTGTGAGCTGAGAGCTGGGGAATGGGCAAGCTAAGGGAATGAGCAATGTCAGGGAAGGGTTTGAGGGCAGGGAACCATGTGAAGAAAATCAGAAGGAGAAATCATCTAACAGGTTTGGGGGACAGCCAGCTATGGCTAGTTTGGCTGGAATGTGAGGTGTGTGGAATTTATGTACTAGAGATTAGGAGATAAAATTAAAAATTTACGTAAGGGTCAGATCACAGAGAAGCTTCAGTGTCAGCCTAAGGTAGTAACTGAAATACTACTGAAAGAAGTTGAGCTGAGTATTTTCTCATTAGTGCTGAGTCTTAGGACAGTGAAACTTGGAGTACCGTGTAGAATCACTTAGACCAGGAGAAACTGAAAAAGTCAAAAGAAAAGGTAGAAAAACCAGGTAGCTACTACAATTATCGTGGGACACACTGTCAGAGTAAATACTAGCAAAGATGTGGAACAACTGGAACCTTTGTATACTAGTCATTGGAGTAGAAAGTGAAACAATCACTTTTCAAAGTTGCTTAGCAATTTCTTATAAAGTTCACCTTATGACCCAGTAACTTCACTCCCGGGTACTTACCCAAGAGAAATGAAAACATATGTCCACAAAAAGAATTGAATAAGAATATTGCCAGCAGGAACACCTGGGTGGTTTACTTGATTAAGCAGCTTACTCCTGATTTCAGCTCAGGTTATGATCTCAGGATCGTGAGAATGAGCCCCACATAAGGCTCCATGCTCAGTAGGGAGTCTGCTTGAGGTTCTCTCCCTTTGCCCCGTCTCCCTTCACATGTGCACATGTGTGTGTGCGCACACTTGCTACCTCTTTCTCTCTCTAAAAAGAAGGAAGGAAGGAAGGAAGGAAGGAAGGAAGGAAGGAAGGAAGGAAGGAAGGAAGGAAGGAAGGAAAAAAACAAACTAGCAAATCACAACATTCCCATACATTACCTGAGAAATCAATCAAAATAAAATGGTGGAAATAATGGTTGAAAAGGGCATAAAGGTGAGCACAATAAAACCAATAAAAACCTGCTGTAAAGATTAAATAATAAGCTTAGATTTAAAAATTAATGACTTTGTAAGAGATAATGAATGCTATAAAATTAATACATCAATAATAGCCTGTATCTCAAAGGCTAAATTATGACCAAAAATTCTGAAAAGTCACTAGAAAAAGATACAGCAGTGGTGTGTTTAAAGAAATCTGTAATTTAAAAAATCTAAAGGTCCGATGCAGAAAAAGCCAGTGTTATGTTCAAATGACATTATTTATACATTTAAAAGAATTTATTGTAGACTCTTTAAAGTATATTTTTTCAATTAAGTTCATGGTTCACAAAATTTGCTTTGGAAATACAATCCATTTGGCTGCATTTATTTCTCACTCTGAGAGGTAATATACAGTGCTTGCTGAAGCGTGTCCTCCTATCTGCTGGGGAGGTAGAGCTCATGTAAAAAAGGCAGCATATAACTTTCTGTAATTAGCTTCAGAAACAAAATTAATTACTATTCATCATCTCTCACCCAGATAAGCTCTAAGAAGTATATACTTAAGGTTACTTGCCCAGGGAGTCAGAAGTTACATTTCCTCTTCAAAAGCAAGATAGAAATCTGTAAAATTTGTCATTCTGGTGACTTGCTTAGGAAGCAAAAGTGAGTTAAGAGTAGTTGAAAGTCCATTTGAGAAGGAAAATATAGCCTTGCACTGTGATAATTCATGTAACCTTCTCTAGAAGGAAAGCTAAGCTGTTACTGGGAGATGTATTTTCCATTAATAAACAGGTGATAATTTTATGTAGAGATGCCAGAATTCTGTACCTATAGAGAGTGACACTCACAGTGCAAACTCTTGAAATACGCTATGATAATTTGGATCTCACCAGCTCCCCACCCTCTCTGGATACTTGTTAATTCTCTGGATTTCTGTGACTCTAAGATACTAACACATGGTTACTAGAGATAAGTGGAATGACTCTTAATGAGCAGGCAGTTGAATAATTGTGGTTAATGTCTACAAGGAAATATTAGATCTGTACTGACATTATTATATGTTAAATGAAAAAAGTTAAGTTTCAGAATCACATGTATTGTAAATATTCATTTTCAGTAAAACAAATCTCAAGGGTTTTGGGGTGAAACAAGTCCCAATATAAGTTATGAAAACAGACCAGCAAATGCCATACTAGAATATGGAATAATATTCATATTTTTAAAAAATCAGTGAACTGTTTAAAATGTACACGACAATTACTATAAGGAAATCACTTTGGAAATAAATGTACTAAAAGAAAATTCAGGAAAGATGAGTTAACATGGGTGGATGGACAGATGGATGGATGAGTGGGTAGACTGATGGATGGAGAAATCTGGAGGCATTTTTCCATTATTTTTTTAGTATATGATGTTTCCAATGATAATTCTGTTGACAAAATGCCTTTTGTTCTCCTTATCTTTAGCATTCTGACATTTCTGACAGTCAGAATGTGAATGGAAAGCTTTTCTATTTAAAGAATTCTATTCTCCTTCAGCTCTGAAAAATACCCTCATTGTTTCTCAAGTCATTGAGACCTGCTTTATTTTCTCTGTTCTATATTTGGGACACTACTACTTGTTGGCTGTTAGATCTCCTAGGTAGATCTCTGTCTTGATTTCTTTAAAACATTCCATATCCTTTTCATGTTGCTCCACATTATGAGAATTTTTTCATTCCTCCCCGCTGTTTTTGTTTGTTTGTTTGTTTGTTTGTTTGTTTGTTTGTTTTTTAGGTCTTTTTTTAAATGTTATGTTTTTTGCCATACAGTACATCATTAGTTTTTGATGTAGTGTTCCAAAATTCAATGTTTGCGTATAACACCCAGTGCTCCACACAATATGTGCCCTCCTTAATATTCATCACTGGGCTAACCTAACCCCCAACCCCTTCCCCTCTAAAACCCTCAGTTTGTTTCTTGGAGCTCATAGTCTTTCATGGTTCATCTGCCCCTCTGATTTGCCACCCCTTCATTTTTTCCCTTTCTTCTCCTAATGTCCTCCATGTTATTCCTTATGTTCCACAAGTAAGTGAAACCATATGATAATTGACTTTCTATGCTTGACTTATTTCACTTAGCATAATCTCCTCCAGTTCCATACATGTTGATGCAAAAGTTGGGTTTTCTTCCTTTCTGATGGCTGAGTAATATTCTATTGTGTATATGGACCACATCTTCTTTATTCTTTCATCTCTTGAAGGGCATCTCAGCTCTTTTCACAGTTTGGCCATTGTGGACATTGCTGCTATAACCATTGAGGTGTATGTGGCCCTTATTTTCACTACATCTATGTCTTTGGGGTAAATACCTAATAGTGCAATTGCTGGGTCATAAGGTAGCTCTATTTTTAACTTTTTGAGGAAACTCCATATTGTTTTCCAAAGTGGCTGTACCACCTTGCATTCCCACCAGCAGTGTAGAAAGGTTCCCCTTTCTCCACAACCTCTCCAACATTTATTGTTTCTTGCCTTGTCAATTTTTGCCATTCTAACTGGTATTTCAATGTGGTTTTGATTTTAATTTCCCTGATGGCTAATGATGTTGAACATTTTTTTTTATGTGTCTGTTAGTCATTTGTATGTCTTCTTTGGAGAAGTGTCTATTCATGTTTTCTGCCCATTTTTTGACTTGATTATTTATTTTCTTGGGTGTTGAGTTTGAGGAGTTCTTTATAGATCTTGGATATTAGCCCTTTAGCTGTAGTTTCATTTGCAAATATCTTCTCCCATTCTGTGGGTTGCCTCTTTGTTTTGTTGACTGCTTCCTTTATTTTACAGAAGCTTTTTATCTTGATGAAGTTCCAAAAGTTCATTTTCGCTTTTGTTTCCCTTGCCTTTGGAGATGTGTCTTGAAAGAAGTTGTTGTGGCTGATGTGGAAGAGGTTACTGCCTATGTTCTCCTCTAGGATTTTGTTGGATTCCTGTCTCACATTGAGGTCTTTCATTCATTTAGAGTTTACCTTTGTGTACGGTGTAAGCAAATAGTCTAGTTTCATTCTTCTGCATGTGGCTGTCCAATTTTCCCAACACCATTTATTGAAAAGACTGTCTTTTTTCCATTGGATATTTTTTCCTGTTTTGTCAACTATTAGTTGACCATAGAGTTAAGGGTCCATATCTGGTTTCTGTATTTTGTTCCATTAATCTATGTGTCTGTTTTTGTGCCCATACCATGCTCTCTTGGTGATCCCAGCTTTGTAATAAAGCTTGAAATCAGGTAACATGATGACCCCAGCTTTGTTTTTCTTTTTAACATTTCCTTGGCAATTCAGAGTCTTTTCTGGTTCCACACAAATTTTAGGATTGTTTGTTCCAGGACTTTGAAAAATGCCATTAGTATTTTGATCGGGATGGTATTGAAAGTATAAATTGCTCTGGGCACCATAGACATTTTAACAATGTTTATTCTTCTGGTCCATGAGTATGTAATGTTTTTCCATCTTTTTGTGTTTTCTTCAATTTCTTTCATAAGTGTTCTGTAGTTTCTAGAGTATAGATCCTTCACCTCTTTTGTTAGGTTTATTCCAAGGTATCCTATGGTTTTTGGTGCTATTCTAAATGGAATTGATTCCCTAATTTCTCTTTCTACAGTTACATTGTTAGTGTATGGAAAGCAACTGATTTCTGTGCATTGATTTTTATCCCGCCATATTACTGAATTGCTGTATGAGTTCTAGTAATTTAGAGGTGGGGTCTTTGGGTTTTCCACATAAAGTATCATGTAATCTACAAAAAGAGAGAGAGTTGGACTCTTTTGCCAATTATTTCTCCCCCTTTTTAATAAAAGGTTGATTTTATAAGTCTATCAGAGAAAGACAATAATCATATGGTTTCACTCATATAAGGAATATAAGAAACAGCACACAGGATCATAGGGGAAGGGATGGAAAACTGAATGGGAAGTGATCAGAGAGGAAGATAAACCATGAGGGTGTCTTAATTCTGGGAAACAAACTGAGGGTTGCTGGAGGGGAGGTGGGTGGGGTATGGGGTCATTGGGTGATGGGCATTAAGGAGGGCACATGATGTGATGAGTATTGTGTGTTACCTGCAACTGATGAATTATTGAACTCTACCTCTGAAACTAATGATGTACTATGTGTTGACTAATTGAAATTAAATTAAGAAGGATCATTTTAGTCTTGATTTATGAATACAACATCTTCATAAATTTGTATGTTTCTTTCTGTCTGGTGCCCTGAATTATCTTATCTCCTTGGGTCATTTTGTGTGTACGTGCATGATTATATTATCCTAAAACAGTGAAGAGGATACGGAGTGAGATTATAGTTACAGGAAAAGAGATGTCTACAGATTTCTGGAAGATAGAAAATATATTAAGAAATGTTTATGGAAGAGGTGAAGAGGAAAAGCCACTTTTTAGAATATATGCTGAGCAATATACATGAAAGAAGCAGCCAATTCACCTGGCAGACATGGGTGACAATTCCAGAATGTCTTTTATTACTCAGATGATCCTTGGTACTGAACTTCATTCAGAACTTTCACTATTATTGAATAGATCAAATATACAAGGTATGAAACACATATGTATTCTAAGGCATATTTGTGTTTATCATTTATGCTTTTAACTCTAATGTGTATATATATGCATATGTATATATGTATATGTATAATGTATATAAAGATATATATAATGTATGTAAAGATGTATAATGTATATAAAGATATGTATATAAAGGTACATATATGTATATATAATGCATACATATAGTGTATATATAATGTATATATATAAAATGTATATATATAATGTATATAATGTGTATAAAGATATATATCCTTTGTATATAATTATATTTAAATTATATATGTTTATTTATTTATTTTTTTAAAAAATTTTATTTATTTATTTGACAGAGTGAGAGAGAGATCACAAGTAGTCAGAGAGGTAGGCAGAGAGAGAGGAGGAAGCAGGCTCTCTGCAGAGCAGAGAGCCCGATGCGGGCCTCGATCCCATGACCCTGAGATCATGACCTGAGCCGAAGGTAGAGGCTTTAACCCACTGAGCCACCCAGGTGCCCTAAATTATATATGTTTATATTTTTTTCTGCTTGGTTTTGAACTTACATAAATAGAATTGTGCTATAAATATTATTCTAAGATTGTTTCTTTCACTTAACATTGTTTTTAAGGTTCATCCACATTGAGGCATGTGGCTGTCATTTAAGCATTTTAAATGCTGAATTTTATTCCATTGCATGACTATATTAAAATTTATTGATTCATCCTATTATTATGAAGATTAGGTGGTCTTCAGTGTTTGGCTATCGTGAATCATGCTGCCATGAACATTCTTATATACATAATCTTTTACCAGAGTGTGCAATTGTCTCTTGGTATGGATTATTACATTATAGAAATGCATAGATTCAATACCATATTTGATACTAAACTGGTTTCTAAAGTTGTATCATTATACTCAAACCAATAGTGGGTGAAAGTCCTGGTTTTTGTACATATTAGTACTGATCTTCAGTAGTATCATTGAATATTTTGATTCTTATTGAGCTGATAGTGTGCAACTGTATCTCACTTGGATTTTAATTTGTATTTCTATCATTGCAAATGAATGTAAGCTTCACTTTTGTGTGTATTGTGATTTTTGGGCTGTGAGCTACTCATTTTTTTATCTATTTTTGAGGAGAGAATTTTTTAACTTGAGTTTGAATTTGCAGTTTTATAGAAAGAATGTGCATTTTCATCACCAAGTGCGTAAGAGTATTATTAGAATGAGGTCAGCTTCAATTACATGATCTGACTGAAATTTTCCAGACCACAAAGGTAGTGTCAATATGGACTAAAACTCACGTGAGAGCTGGCTTGCGTATTTTTAGAGGAGATTTCTTTTCTGTCTAGTACCAAGTTTAAAAAAGACAAGTTTTATCTATGCCCCCTTCTTCGGGGTCAGATTTCTTTTTAGTTCACCTTGCCTCCAAGGGCATAGCCCTTAAGAATCCCAGCCTTATGAAGAGATGTCCTAATAAACTTCTGCATTGGGTAGGTCCTAAGATTTGCCTCTATGGCCTCTATTCCATAAAACCAAGTCAGAAACTCAATTCCCTATGTTTCTTAGCAACTCTTGAATAAGTTCCAGCTTCAACATTTAATCTATCTTACAGGGTTCCTTCTTTCACTTCAGTTTGAAAACTGGAGATGCCTTTTTCTAAAAAACCACCTCAATAAGGCACATTTTAAATTAGAAAAAAAAATCCATCCAACATTTTCATTATTTCAACCAGGAGTGTCAATCAGCATATAATCTGGTAAATTACATAACCCTGCTTCTTTAATCTTTACCAAATAGACTAGTGTTGCCCAACGGACCATTTTGTGATAATGAAAATGTTCCATGTCTTCACTGGTCAATATGGAAGCCACTAGCCACATGTGGCTGTTGAGCATGTGAAATGTAATTCTGGTGGTTAAAGAAGTGAATTTTGATTTTCATTTAATTTTAATTGTTTTAAATTTAAATAGTCATCTGTGGCTAGTGGCTACCATCAAACAGCAGAGAAACTGAGCTTTATTCATCCATACATAACTGTTCTTATAAGGTGTAACTATTAGAATTATATATAAACCAGGAGGTGGGTTTATTGGCTACATGACTAAGAATGCACAGCCAAAGGAAAAACAGTATAAAATCAAGTTTAAAAGAGAGCCAGTCTTCAAACTATGAGGTTTGAAGAACTAAGGATGTAGAGTTGTAGGGTTACTCCTCCATTTTCTGCAAACTATTTCTCCAAAACTATTTCACATAACTCAACAATGAAAACATTGGATAGAAGTGATCTATATGCAGGAGCACCAGCCAATTAAACCAAAAAAGCCATAGCTGTGGTAAAACTGTAGCTATTTCCCTACCAGAGGTTGGTTTAAAGACTGATTTAACAGTTGAATATCGTATCTATTGCTTCATCCAGGCTTTCATCATAGTGTATTGGCAGCTAAAAATGTTGTTACTGGGGACTCTGTCACATTAATTACAGTGGAGTTGGAACTAGCATCGGCACAGCAATGTTAAACACATGAATGCCCAAAGTGACACTGGTGTGCTCCCAGGTCTTTTCTGGCACAGCAAATGCCTTCAGCTTTTCTCCCCATTGGCCATAAAGGAATTTTGGCAGCACTACATACACAATCTAAGCAAGCTTTGCAGTTTGAGTAGCAAGGGCAGACTTGGTCATGACATTGTTAAGAACACTTGGATTTTGAAAAGCATGCCTACAATTACAGTCTTTTTCTTTCTTCTTTTTTTTTTTTTTTTAGGTTTTCTTATACTGCTGGAAAATTTCCAATTTCCACTGCATTTTTCATCTCTCATGAGATCTGAGATATGTTGAAGTAATATTTCGTTTTGGCACACGGTTTGTTCCATGACGGTTACTTACCTGGTACAAGACATGGAGAAGCAACCTTTCAACATAGAATAGATGACATCACTTTCTGTTTTGTAGTGTGTCCTGGTGTCATTTTCTGTGAACATGGTCAGGTGGAGTTGTTTTTCTTGTTGTTGGGCTTTTTTTTTTTTCTGTCTCTTCTAATGGGGTAGGGTGAGCTGAAGTCACAGGAAAAAAATGTGGTGTATGTGTTCAGTATGTACCATTTTCTTTTTTGTTTTGCAAGAAGAATTGAACCATTTTTGATAAGAGTAAATGGTAGGAAGTGATTTTTTTAATAAAAAAATAAAAAGTCAGTCTTCTTCCTGAAAGTACTAAGCTTCCAGCACTCCCCCCTTTTTTTGAGAGAATACTAGATGTGTGGCATCTACCTGGCTAGGTCACAAAAAGAGTACGTAACATAGTTTGTGGATTGCACAAGTCAAAAATATAAACAGCACAGGAAATGGCATGAGACACTCCCCAAAAGATTTCATTAAGCTAAAGCTTATCTCAGCTGCAATTGCTCTGACTCAGACTAGCTTCTTGAATTAATATCAAAGCCAGTACATACTCACAGCTGGGCTCCCACCATGCAGCCTCTTGTTTTTGTTATTTATGGCACTAGACCTCTCCTTGGAACTTCAGGGAATCAGCCATTTGCCTCTCGATCCATTCATAGAGAGACTTCTCCCAATGTTATTGCTACCAGACACATGAAATTTATTTCCTTTTAAGAAATGGAAGAGTATTTAAATCATGCCTCTTTATAGTGTTATATTCTTCACAGAAGAAGCACAGTCCTGTGAAAAGAGTACTGGACTCAGGGTCAGGAGAAATGGGTTCTTACCCTAATACTCTGGCATTAGCCACATGTGCTCTTCCTGAACAACTCACACAACTTTTCTGGGCCGAGCTTTCCTCAGCTGTAAAAGGTGAGGGTCCTACTACATCAACATTAAGATCCCATATGGCAGTCCAACTGGGAAGGCTGAGCTACCCTGAACTGACCCATGTAAACAAGTAGAAGATGGGACAGATTGGGGGTTCTGTTTCCATGCTGCCGAATCCTCAGAATAGGTCAACCCCAATGGAAAGAAATCCAACCTTTTTTGCACTTTTTCCTCGATGATCTGTTTTCTGATTTAGGAAAGATTAAACACTCATGGTTCGTGAGAGTGTTTGTGGGTCAGTTTGTAGGGTCTGGGTCCTCTCTATGAGGACACTATTTTATATCCCATTATCATGCATTTCACATCATAAATAGAAACCTCTTGCATTTATAGGGTATATGAGAAGGTGGGAACCATTTGATAACCTTATTTTAAAAGAGTATGTCATTTTTATTATCAGTAATGGGTATTAAATTTAAAACAATGGGTTTGTTAGTTCTCAAAAAGTATAGGAAATATGCCAGAGAGTCTGGAAACATAGGAGAAATTGTATATTTGAAGTACATTATGCAGATAGGAAAATTGAGTCTCAGAATTGCTAAAAGCTTGGAGTTTGTAATGAGAAGGTCAGATCCAAAAGTCAAAGCCATATTGGTCTGCCTCCAAAAGTATGCAGCTTGTTCTCCGTTAGGTAGAAGTATCTCAAATCAGAACCAGCTCCCAAACATATTTATATAATTTTTCTCATTGAAAGCTTATAAATAACAATCCAAGATTCCAAACAACCCATGTTGAAGGAGACTGGATAAAGCGGTCTAGACACTTTTGATGTATGATTGAACAGTCTAACCCAGCCTTGATGACTTTAAGACAAAAAGTTTTCATTATCTTTTCAGAATTTTTCTTTTCTTTTTTTTAAATTATGATCAGTTAGCCAATATATAGTACATCATTAGTTTTTTATAGTGCTTTTGATAGTGTTCAGAATTTTTCTTAAAGAATTTTCTGAAAATATCTGTATGCTTTTCAACAAAAACCTTGTATCCTGCCGCCCATTATGTGTATAATGAACATGTCTTCATTCTAGGACATTAAGTAAATGTGCATATCAATGTCCTCTGCTTAAAGTAGAAAGCTAACTGTAGGGTGCCATCACTTCTACCTTGTTTATACAACATATGGCACAGTACCCTGAACAGCTACACTGAGCTACACTTAGAGAATCTTCAAATGTTTGGACTGGATGAGAGCTTCTAATAGGTTATTCTAACCTCCTCGCTTTACATGTGAATAGACTGAGGCTCATTCATTCAGGACACCTTTGTCCAACACCTATTGTATGCCTTTCATAGGTTTCAGAATAATGGGTGAGAAAAGGATGAATCAGCTCAGAGAAGTCCAACGATTGCCCAAGGACACTCCACTCATAGCTTCATCCCACATGGCTCCATGCCACATCTAGGACAACTGGAGCAATGGTGATCAGAACACTTAAAATTTAAATGAGACAGCACATGTCTGACATTATTTATAAAGGTGCTAAAGGTAGGAGGCAAGATGAATGCAAACTCAGTGATGCAAACCATCAAGGGAAGGAAATCTGGGGAAAGGTTTTAAATATTTATATCTGAGGACTTCAAGGAAATACTTTAAAGCAATGCTACTTAGGTTGAGGGCAATGACCCAAAGGAACAATTTAGCATTTGACAAAGTGTTTTTCAGAAAAAAAGACTTTGGGGTATATGGTGTCCAAAAGGTACAACGTGGGAGCATATTAAGCTCTCGAGCCTTCAGACATCAAAAAGTAACTTCTGGTTGGAAATAGTTGCTACACAGACTCACATCTTTCTCTCTCCACTCTAGTCTGCAAGTGAAATCTAACAGATATGGAATTACAAATGAAATCTGGCCTCCTTGGGAAAACTGAGAGGTTTAATGGAAAAAAAAATAAAAGCAAACCCTCTCCTGTATCACCTCCTCGCAAGGCAGCAAGCCCACAATAAGAACAGAGAGTACTAATGGTTTTAATGAAAACCTCCCACGCTTGTTCTAGAAATGACTAGGGGAGGCACTGCAGGTCACTGGGGTTCCCAGGATCACTGATTCTTCTAGGGGACCCTTGGGCTCTAGGCAGATCCAATATATCCCTCAGGAAGAATGAGATTGTAAAGAGACTAAATTGCCATTGTTTATCCCTCCAAAGCCTGCTCACTATTAACTCTGGGGGAATAGGGGTTCTTTACCTTGGCAACTTTCCCACTGGATTATTTAGGGTTTCAAGAAGGTTGCCTTTGGAACTGGAATGCTTCTAATGACTGAGAAGTCAGTCTGTGTAGAAGGGGTCCCATCTGAGTCCAAGTTATATATGTTCTAAAGACTCCAGTATATCTGGACATATCTGAAGGGCTTTTAAGTTGGGACCACTGAGGCAGATTTGAATGGACATCTCCCAAGGTCTAACCAACAGCTTTGGTTCAAGAATAATGGAACAGGGTTATAGAACAGTGGTAGCGTGGTAGAGGCACTTCAGTGTAGCCGTAAAAAAGCAAGTGGAAACATAAGGTCACTTCAAGTATATCCTCCACAAGACTAAGAGAACAATTAGCCAACAGCACCAGGTCCAGCAAGCCCAGGAATTGGCACCCTCAGTGTAAGTGTTGGCACCCTTTTATCATGGATCCCCTGCCTCCGTGAGACCATCGGGAGCCCTGGAGCAGTAGCAATGCCCCAGGTCAGAATGGGGAGTGATTAGCACAAAGAATCAAAACATTGAGAGGAAATGGAGAGTCTGGGTCCTCACACATCTCCTTCCTCAAGACTAGACGATTTATCTGCAGAACGCAGTTGAGAAAGACTAAGGAGGAATTTGAAAGAATTTGTCATTCTTGCAGAGACACGGGAAATGGAGCCGGAAAAGCAGTTTAATGACTACTGTCATGAGCATTATTTATTCCTACGTTGCTGCAGCATCAAAAATACAAGTTAAGAAAGAAAAAAATAATCGGTGCTTTTTTTTCTTATTAAAATATGTAACTGTGGAATTCTCAAGCTTGACGAATTATGAAAAGTTATTTCTAGCCTTTTCTTTTTCTTGTGGCCCCTCCTGCATCTTCTCCAAGTATTGCCACGTGAACTTCTTCACAAAAAAGAACCAGTTCAAATGAGAACAATAATTTCTTTGAGTAGTGCAATGTTATGGATTCTGAAAAGAGGGTACCACATTTTTGCTGCTTTGATGCATCGTTAAATAAGCCATGTAATTTATTCTGTTACTGTCAAAACCTATCTGCTGCCCTTAAGTATTCTACTTAAAAATTATCTCTATGATTATTGCCTTTACTACAACCCCGATTAGCTTTTACATGACGATAAATGTATATATGTTTGGGTTAACATATGCCACATACATATTTCCATTCATAGGGCGCCTGAGTGGCTCAGTGGGTTAAAGCCTCTGCTTTCGGCTCAGGTCATGATCTCAGCGTCCTGGGATCGAGGCCCGCATCAGGCTCTCTGCTCAGCGGGGAGCCTGCTTCCTCCTCTCCCTGTCTCTCTGCCTGCCTCTCTGCCTACTTGTAATCTCTCTCTCTCTGTGCCAAATAAATACATAAAATCTTTAAAAAAAAAATATTTCCATTCATTTTCTTTCCTTGGTGAGTGTGTTTATGCACTCAGTTTCCAACACAAACTACACCACTAGCACCCATACATATGGATAAGAAACAGAGAGTTTAGGTGTGGAATGCCACACCTTCTTGCTCTAATTCAGGACAGCAACGGAGTTACAAAACTAGGGAGGTTCTGGGCTTTAGGTAGATAAAATTCACAACTGATTAGTGTTCAGAACTATCATCTCTTTCCCCATATGCTACTGAGTAGGGAAGATTGCTTCTCATACTCCCAGATAAACCTGTGCATTCCTTCCTTCACAAAGTTCTTACTGGGGCAGTGAGCTTAACCTCTTTGAATGCAATTTTTTGATTCATAAAATAAAAAATAAAATATCTGCCCATCTGTCCCTCATAAGACTGTTTTATCACATAAAATAGAAAATTATAGTACAGATATATTTTTGTTTTATTTTAATTACCTTCACTTTTTTTTTTTTTTTTTTTTAGAGAGAGAGAGCATGTAAGGTAGTGGTGTGTGGGACAGGTTTGGGGTGGGGGAGACAGGGAAAGAATCTCAAGCAGGATTCGTGGAGCCCGACACGGGGCTTGATCTCACAACCCTGAGATCATGACTTGAGCCAAAATCAAGAGTTGGATACTTAACTGACCGAGCCACCCAAATGCCCCACAATTAGCTTCATTTTTTTTAAAAAAAGAAATTATCACTTAAAGTAAAGTGGTCCCTGGAAACACCTTGGTAAGATGGCAGAATAAGAAGTCCCAGTCTTTGATCCCTTACAGAAACAGACACAACAATGATATATGAACCCAAGTACTTTTCTGAGAGGTCTAAATTACATTACATTAAGATGTTTCAATACTCAAGATAAGCACACATTGTAGAATGACTATCTTAAAAAAAAAAAAGGTAACCAGGGTTGACAAGGATATGAAGAATTTGGAATCCTTGTACAATGTTGGCAGGACTATAAAGTGATAAAACTGTGATGAAACAATATGTGGCTTCCTCAGAAATTAAAAATAAAATTACTAGATGGTCCAATAATCTCACTTTAGGGTATTTACCCAAAAAGGTATCAGAATCTCAAAGAAGTTTATGTATCCTTACGTTCATTGTGGCATTATTCACAACAGCCAAGATGTGGAAACAATTAAAAATCTTTGGATGGATAAATGGATACACGAAATGTGATATTATTCAGCCATAAAAAAGAAGGAAATCTTGCCATAGGCAACAATATGGGTAAACCTCAAGAACACTATGCTAAGGAAAATGAGCCAATCACAAAAAAACAAATACCTTGTGATTCCACTTACATAAGAAATCTAGGAGAGTCAAACTCAAAGAAAGTATAATGGTGGTTGGCAGGGGCTTGGAGGGGAGGTAGAAAGTGGGGAGTTACTCTTCAATGGGTATATAGTTTCAGTGAAGCAAGATGAGAAAGTTCTAGATATCTATAGTACAACATTGTGCTTATGATTAACAATACTATAGTGTACACTTAGAAACTTACTAAGAGAGTAGCTCTTATGCTATCTGTTCTTACTACAATGAAAAATGCATGGGTCATTTTAGAACAACTCCCTCTTACAACCTAAAATATTGGAATACAAAGTGATTTGTAAATAAACTTTGAGAGCTAAGCTCTATCATGAGTTAAAGACAACCTGTGTGGGCTATTTGGGAGAACAGGAGGAGGAAGTTTAGGTCAGATGTTTCCTGAGATCTGAGGCAGGAACCCCTCTTTTTTCTGTAATTTGGGCACTTCGTGATTCGGTGTTATGTGCAACATAAATCCATGTCCTATGGTTTGGAGGATGAAGAAGCAGAAATCATGTCAGAATTTTCTCACCTGAATAATAAACACTGAAAAAGAAATGCAGGTTAAGAAAAAGTCAACCAAGTTTGAGTCCATAGGTAACAATTTTCCTGGTGCATCAACAATGCTCCTCAGCCCTCTTGGCTGATTATGTGAGATCCTTGGTCAGACAATCTTTTGGCAAGAGGAACAAGTGAATCTTAGAACCATTGCTGGCAGTAGACCCTGGGGGTCAAGGTGCTCTCTCTGTTCTCTTAATGGTTCCTATACTGTACTTGCCGGAGGACTGAGGGCTCTCAGAGCATCTTTCACCAATAAGCAGATGTTTTCTGGAGATGGGGCTGATGGGAGCCTTGCCTCTTCAAAAAAGCAAGTTTGGACAATGTGAACAGGGTTGAGAACTGAGGAATCCAGAGGTCACAACTGGATACTGGTTCAAGTTTCTGCCCCACCCCTTTCAAAGTAAACAAAGGAAGGAGTGCCAGCATTTTACCAACTGAAGGTGAGGCTCAGATATTTGTGGATGTCAGAAATCAAGAGACGCTTCTCTCTCAATTTATCCCATAACGTTGTTCTTGGATAGCATTTAGGAAAATGTCATATTTAGTGAAAAAATTAAGGATGCTATAAATTCTAGTTTTAAAAAATGAAAAATTAAAAGTAGTTCTCATAAATACAAAAATGAACATTCTATAAAATGAATATTCATAACTGGTTTTCCCCTTATTTTATTCATGGAACTTTTATTCATGGAACTGAACAACAGGATCATACGTAGACTCTAAATGCCATTTGGTATTAGACGAAATAGCTTCATTAGTAATAATTCTATACCTAACAGTTTGTTATGTCAGAAAACTTATTGATCAGTATTCAAATATAAGTGCTTCAGGAAAATCATTGACTTAAATTTTTTTTTTGTAAGTTCCCTCTCAGAAATTACACAATAACATCTACTCAAATTCACAGATGTAAAGATACATTCTGAAAAAGCTAATATTTGCCCAGGTAACCAGAATAACTTTACATAATTCTGAATGCCTCACAAGTGTGTATGATGTCTTAGAATACTTTTACAAAACAAATTTGCATTATTCTCATTAGTCTTCAATCTTTTCTTCTCACTTATCCACCATTCATGAGTGTGCTTCTGAGTTGATCTTAGAAATCCTAGTCATTCCCTACTATAGATGCAAACCTTCCATTTATGGAAGTACCACAATGTGTCCAATTATTGCATAGCTAATGAACATTCAGGTTGTTCCCAGGTTAATTTGCTTCCTTGCTTGCTTGTTTTCCTACTACAAACAATTCTGTGACAAACTGATACATTTGATACACATATCTGTGAGTCCTAGTACTTTTATCTACATGGGGTAGATTTCTACAAGCAAGATGTTGGTCAAGGACACATGCATTTTTATTTTGCCAGTTAATGCTTGCTTTTTTTCCAGAGGTTGTAGCAGCTTTATACTCACCATCAATGTATGAAAGTACTCATTTCCTTGAAGCATGGCCAGGATTCGAGATTGCTGTACTTTAACATTTTTGTCATTCTCATAGCTGTTGGGTTACGTTGCACATAACACCGAATTACGAGGTGCCCAGATTACAGAAAAAAGAGGGGTTACTGTTTTTTTAGATTAAAAAAAAAGGTTTGTGATTTCTTTTTGTACTCTAAAAGTCCTGACTGTACTGTTATAAAATGTTCACTTTAAATAGAAAAGCTTACACATTCTTATTGTGCCTGTCGGATTTTTATTACAGTAACAATTTTACAACATAACAGATACAAAAAGCAACCAACATCACTCCATAACTATTTTTCCATTTTAGTCCATGTGCATTTGAGTCTTATGAAGACAAGACTCTGAATACTGCAATTTTACACTTTCAATTTTTACTATGCATTATAAGATAAATACTTTCCTTATTAATATAGACTTTTCCTTTTTAACAGCTGCTTGTTGTTCTATGGTTTGTATCTACATACGTCAATTAATGCTTCATCTGTAATTGAGTGTCCGACATCCACAGAGCTATTTCTGGTCTACTAATTACAGACAACTGAAGTGAAAATATTCAGGAATATAAAATAATCCCTTTTAAGCAGATTTTCCTTGGATAAAATTCCAAGAATAGAATAGAACAAACATGTTAACAGTTGTTGAGACATAGAACCAAATTATTTTCCAAAAGTATGGTACCTATTTATGCAGGCACATTACCCTTATGCATGACATTTAAAGATTTCTGAATAAAGACCCAGCAATCTTTATTTTTAATGAGCTTTTTGATGTTTTAAAAGCACTCTATGTTTTAAGATATAATGGTTATCCTTGGGGAACTAATGACTGAAAGGGGGAGCAAGTGAGGTTCTGGGCCCTAGTTATGTTCTGTTTCTTGTTGTGGGAACTAATGAGTCAGACATGCTTAGTTTGTGAAAACCAGAAATGCAGTACACTTCAGATTTGAGCACTTCCTCTATGTATGTTATAGTAAATGTTTAAGAAATGTGTTGTGGCAACTTCATGGGACTATCTGTTGTGCTGCAGAAAGACATGAAAAATCTGGAATACTTGCCACCTACCAGTTTGGACTGAAATTGGGTATCTAAATATGCTCACATATTTTGCTATAAACCATCAATGATGTTCCAAAGCATCAAGTCTATGGGTGTTGGAAAATCGCTCCAAGTCGAGATGACCAAACATTCTTTGTTTTCTAAATTTCCGCAGCAGTCTGACAGTGGCACTGCTGGGAAAACTAGGTCAACCTGGAGCTTACTGTTGCTCAAAACAAACTTTGAGGAAGTCAGCTGGTCACAGGGCCCAGGGAAGTTGTGACTGATCTGAGACCCACAGTTAATTAGTGGCAGAGATGAAACAGAACCCAGGCCTCCAGTTTACCCAAAACAGGGCTTTTCTCCCTGTAGCAGGTTGCCTTCTCTCCAGCCTCAGACAAGTATCAGACAAAATAGGTGTTTTTTTTTAAAGATTTTATTTATTTATTTGACACAGAGAGAGAGATTACAAGTAGTCAGAGAGGCAGGCAGAGAGACAGGGAGAGGAGGAAGCAGGCTCCCCGCTGAGCAGAGAGCCCGATGCGGGCCTCGATCCCAGGACGCTGAGATCATGACCTGAGCCGAAAGCAGAGGCTTTAACCCACTGAGCCACCCAGGCACCCCAGACAAAATAGTTGTTGACTAAAATATTTCTCTGGTTTTCCATGGGACCTGATGTAAGTTCTCTGATTCTGTATTTCATCCTTCCCCCAGATATTCCCAACTCTACTTTTTTAGAAATTTTTTTTTTACATATTCTTATCCTGAGAAAACTATGCACTTTTATGCTTTGCACCTGTTGCCTTCTTCACCTAAAAGATCCTCCTGTGTTCAGTCCTTTGTATTTATGACCTCATTTAAAATATTCCAACAATAATCTCATAAAGTAGGTCTTGCAAACAAAGGCTTATCCAAGAGCACACAGATACAAACTTTTCACCCAATTCTGTTTAATTCCAAACCCCTTATCTAAACCACTCCTCCCTGCAGCCTCTGTTCTTGCATTCATAGCATTTTTGAGTCTTGATAGTTACTTGCATGTTTGCCTAGGCAGTGTCTCATTTACACTTCCTTACAACCTCTTGAACTAAGCATTATTTTTGTGCCCCTTTACAGATGATAAATGAAAGCTTAAAAAGATGAAGTGACCTGCCCAAAGTCACACCATAATTATAATCCATACCACATAATTTAATCCCTGATTCAACATTAGCTTTTAGGTAATTACATAAATATTTATTGAAGACTACTTGTGGAGCATTAAATTGGATACTCTGGCAATTAGAGAGATTGTTCGTAATTGCTTCCTGTGTTACATCTATCTGTTCTATCCAGTTTATAAGATCTTACCCAGAATAGAGCTCAGCCTGCTTGTAACAGACTCCCATAATGCTTAGCCCAGCCTGGGGCCCAAAATCACTAAGTACATATTATTAGACTGATTACTTTAGGATCTTCTCATCTTGGCTGCCAGGATAACCAGATGCCAAACAGTCACCAAACATTCTTATCCTGTGGCTGATTCCAAGGTCATTCATCTCCTGGTCACCCTGATTTCCTTTGTTAGGAAAAAAATCCATTTTATTTTAAGAAAAGATTTTTTTCTCACACTAGCCATAGGCAGTAAGAGGGAATCCCAACCTCCCCAAAACATATAGAAAAACACTGAGTAGTTTGACATTAGAAATTTTTCCTTAAAATGATGATAAATGTATCAAGTTCCAGGAAAAAAATAAAATGAATTTTTAAGCACTAAAAATTCAAAAGTGCTTTGAAATCCTATTGAAGAAGAATTTCAATAGCACGAAAGTACAAATGAAAAAGAAAAACAGATAAATTAGACTTCATCAAAGTTAAAGACTTTTGGTGACACGTGATGACTATATTTATTGTAGTGAGCACTAAGTAGTATATAGAACTGTCAAATCACTATGTTGTACACCTGAAATAATATAAATTGTGTGTCAACTACAAGCAAAAGAGAAACTTTTGTGCTTCAAAGGATACCATAACAAAAGCAAAGAGACAATCTTCAAAATGGGAGAAAACATTTGCAAATAATATTTATGAGAAAAGACTTATATCTAGAATATATAAAGAACTCCTACAACTTAACAATAAAGAGACAAATAGCCCAATTAAAAAATGGACAAATGATCTGGAAAGATATTTCTGCAAAGAAAACATACACATGGTCAATAAAAACATGAAAAGATGTTTAATATCAGCGATCATGGAAATGCAAATTGAAACCATAGTGAGATACTACCTCATACTTTCTAGAATAGCTATAACCAAAAAGACAGAAAATAACCAGTGATGGTGAGGATGTGCAGAAGTTGAAAACTTCTTACATTGCTGGTTGTAAGGTAGGATGGTTTTTAGAAAACAGTCTGGTAGCTGTGAAAAATGGTTAAACAGAGTTAACAATGGCCCAGCAATTCCACAACTACATACATACCCAAGGGAAATGAAAATATATTTTTACATAAAAACCTGTACACAAATGATCACAACAACATTATAATAATCAAAAAGCAGAAATAATCAAAATATCCATTAACTGATAAATGGATAAGCAAAATGTAGTGTATTACTACACTATATATATATATATGTATATATTGGGATACTACACTATTTATATATATATAAAAAGAGATATATATATATATGGGATATATGTACATATAATGGAATATTACTCAGCCATAAAAAAGAATGAAGTAGTGAAAGAAGCCATTGACAAAAGGACATATATTTTGTGATTCCATTTATATGAAATGTCCATAAAAGGTAAAAGAATAGGGACAAATAGTAGATCAGTGCTTTAGTGCTTGTCTACCTGGGGACAAATAGGGGGAAAGATGACATTGGGGGACCATGAAGAGTGACTGCTAATGGTATAAGTTTTCTTTTTAGGGTAATGAAAATATTCTGAAATTGTGGTGGTGATTGCACAACTCTAAGCATAGCAAAAATTATTGAATTATATCCTTTAAATGAGTGAATTGTATGGTATGTGAATTATCTATGAATAACCCTGTTAAATAAAGAAATTTAAAAAAATAAAGTTCAGTCTTGGAAACTTCAAAAACATTAGAAGACAATATTTGATGACATATCCCTGCATTCAAAACAAGTTAAGATGAAATTGACACACATTTGATTTGTGGTCCGTTTCTGTGAATTTTTCCATCTGTCATTATGTATGTGTGATCTCTTCATATCATCACACCAATACAGCAAGAAATATAAACCAATTAGTTGGAAATGGAATGAGGGAAAGTTGTCAGGTTCCCAGAACTGGAAAAACAGGTTGAATATAAATTTGGTATGTCACCAGCCGAAGTTTCATGCACTAGCTCACTCACAAGAAGAAAAACATTAACCGTTTAGAAAGGAAGATGGTGTGATTAAATGCGTTAACCAATATCTTCTGGAGATTTAACACATGTGGTTACTGGGCAACCAATACTCTATGCAGAGGTCAACACCAGGTAAAATACAACCCCACCTTTCCCACCTCCATTCAGAGTAGATTGAATTCATCATGATGTGTGTGTGCAGGTGGGCCCCTGTCAGAGAAAAGATCTGGGGCAAAAGGAAACATATTCTGATACTAGTGGTAACAATTTTAAGGTTCTATAAATGAACGTTGTCCAGAAATAAAAACAAAGAAATTACAATTACACGCAATGAAATGGGGAAAATCTCACAATCACAATGTTGAGCAAAAGAAGTCAGACACAAAGGAATACATTTTCATGATTCCACTAACGTAAAGTCAGAAGAAGGGTTAACTGATCTGTGCTGTTGGAAGTAGGGTAGTGGTTCCTTGGGAAGGTCATGGTGGGGGGAGCTTGAGTGAGATTCTGGGGTGCTGGTAATGTTCTATTTCTTGTTTGAATGAAAGGTCCACATTTCCCTTTTGTATTGGGCCCGCAAAGTAGGAGGTTAGTCCTGCTCTTAGGTGTACTCGTATTTACTCTGTCTCGAAATTCAAGAAAAATGTTTATGGCAGCTTTGCAAAGTATCATGAATCATGAGTTCAGAGCAAGAAAAAAATATCAAGAGAAGCAAGTCTGAAGAAAGCATGAATTCTTATAAACATTATAAAAGTATCCCAGGAATGGTACCATTCAACTTTGAACCACACCTTCTTTTTGGTTTGGAGAAGAGAGATGTACTGATCAATTTTGTACACAAATACCAAGTTGAGAGAAAACAATATCTTCTTCCACCAGTTTTAATGAGATATAATTGACATACATCACAATATAAGTTTACAGTGCATAGCAAAAGGGTTTGAAATACATATATTGTGAAATGATGACTACAATAATTATCATTAGCATCTATTCTCTCCTAGAAATAGAATTTTAAAAAAGCAGAAAAAAGTTTTTCCTTTGGTAAGAAGTCATAGGATCTACTCTATTAACAATTTTCCTATGTATCATACAACTGTACATACGTACATACAACTATACATACAACTATAGTGAGTCATCATGTTATACATTACATTCTTACTATTTATTTATCTTTTAACTGGAAGTTACACCCTCCTATAATTGTAATCAGCTTTGTAATCACCTTCTTATAATTCCCCATCCCCCCATCATCTCTGAGAACCATAAATAAAGTTTGGGTTTTTGTTTGTTTAGATTCCACATATAAGTAAAATTATATAGTATTTGTCTTTCCCTGTCTGATTTCATTTCGCATAGTACCCTCCAGGTTCATCTTTGTTGTTGAAAATGACATTTCCTTGTAAATGTTCTTCTCTTCCCCCCAAGAGAAAGAATGATTTACTTGGTCTCGAATTACTTATTAATCATGATGCCTGATTTATTACTTTTCTGAAAACTGTTGCTTAGATCTTTTAATCTTATTGATATTTTTCATTTTTCATTTTATACATCTATGGTGGATTGGTGATTGTTAGCCACTGTTAGCCATATGATACTTGAATCATAGATTCCTTGATGCAACTGATGTCTGTTATCCGATGTCCTACAGGCCACCCTCTGTAAATCAAGGATGCAAAAGTTATTAGCTGGTCAATTTTTATATCTCTCCAAATATTGCTTTGAATTTAACCCTTCGAAGTTAACATTTTGCTTTTTTTTGAAAAAGTTTAAAATGAGGACCATGATGTCTTTCAATACTTTTAATTTTACAGGAGGACTGTATAGTCCTGAGCTATTTTGACTTCAAAATGGATCAAAGTAATGCAGGATAAAGGGGTTTAAAGCAAGCACGATATTTATTAAAAAACACAGCTCTATTATATAGTACTTTTTAAAAATCTGAGATCTACAATTAAACGACTTATTCTCTGAGCCTCAGTTTTTAATGTACAAAATAGAAATCTGATGGCCTATCATTGTGAAGATTATTTTGAAGACTATATGAAATGCAGACAAATCCTGAGAAACTATTCAGAACATTGCTGATGGATCTAACACTGAAGTGGGAAATTTAGATGCCAAAGAAACAGCTTATAGTAGAAATGACTAATAGGTAATTTTAAAAAAAACAAAACCTGACTTTCAAATGTAAAATAAACACATGAAACGTTTTATGCTCCTTTTTAAGTTAATTCATCAACAATAATATGCTAAGACTGGGCCAAAGGAGAATTTGAAGAACACACAGATATATTTAGAGGTAAATAGATATATAGAGAAAAACAAGAATGTAGACATTAAAATTCTAATAAATATAAAATGGATAGTGTCCTCTAAGGCAATCCAATTTAATGTTTGGGGGATATCTTTTCAGATTGGCAGAAATCGGTTGTATCTTTACCAGGGAAAATTCATTTGCATTGCTTTTAGCAAGAATCATTAGCATTTCTATCAGTTTTCTACACATTAACTTTAACCCTGTAAAATAGTCAACAGAAAATCAATCAAAAAGCACCTGCTCTTACAGAATCAGATAACCCCCAAGAATGCACTGGACTATGTCCTGCACTTCAAATGAAAGGGCATTTTTTAATTTCTTTTGTCCATTTCCAAGTTGTGCACGTGCACAGTGTCTATAGTATACGTGCATATGTGTATGTGTCTGTGTGTGCATACGTGTCTGTACGTGTAACTCTATATATGTGTATGGAGCCAGATGGAAACAATTTGAAATGCCTAAGCTCGTGCACATTTGTTTCAAATGCTTTCATGGGACAACGTATTTGCTTTCTTTCTTTGTATGTATGTGCCTATGTGTTATAAGGAAGATAGGCAGGCAGGTGAATTACTGTTGTAGAATATGATTCTAATATAGTAACTGATGGGCACATTCTCCTCCTCACCCCTGTTCAGCTGCTCTATTCTCATCGAGCGAGGAGGAGGAAGTTACAAAACAGTATAGAGAGGAATAAAAATAAATTGCTCTGGACTTCTGTGTTCCAAAAGGGAAGACCTAGGAGAGCACAAAAGGCTCACAAGAGTGACAACAGCACTCAGAAGCAGCACTTCTCAGGTCTGAGAAGAGAGGGATGTCCTGCGGGACTAGAAAAAAAGATGCTTCCAAGTTGGGAAAAGGGAAATGGGAAGGGAAGTAGTAAAAGTAGAGACACAAGTTGAAGGCAATGAGAGGAGCTCGCCCTCCTCCCCAGGCAGTGCTCCTTAGACAAGGGACATCTCTGGAGAGAGAACAGCTACAGAGGCGATGTAGGTGGAGAGGACCACAGGCAAAGTTGTAGGGATCCCTGATTTCTAGCCTGGCAAGGAAAGAGGAATTTGGCTCCTTTGTCTTCCCAAATGGCATAGAGAAAGCACAGAGAAAACTACGGAAGCTGAAGGGGGCAGAAGAGCAGAATGAGAAGATGCTCTCTAGCAGATGTCAATGACCAAATTATTGTCATTCTTCAAGCCTTCTGTTTCCAGGAAAACCTGAGTTCATGAACGCCTCCCCATAACTAGACTAATGGACTAATATTATCTCAACCACCTGAAGGAATGGGAGTGGGTACTCAAGATTAAATTCTCAGAAGAGTTTTATGTATTTTTCTTTTTGCACATCTGAGTTGTGGGCTATAATTTACATGTGCTATACTTAAGATTGCTGTACTTAGAAAGATTCAGCCCTCTGGCAGTCCCAGTGCTCATCATCAGCTAGGCTCTATAATACTGAACCTCTTGTCAATATCAGAAAAGCCTAGCCACAAGCCCCTTGGAAGCTTAGAAAATTTTTCCATCCCAAGTTATCGGATTTTACCTCCAGTGTCAACCCACTCCAGGATGGGTTTATCCTTCAAGTGTCTGGAATGAGGTGGGCTTTTTAAACTATACCAAGCACAGCAGAGGTATAAAGTGACTCAGTTACACTTAGAAGTCCAAATAAACTGCCTAGCAAATTGAGAGACAGGCTACATAAATGCCTCCCACTGATCCTTTGCATTTAAGAAACTTAGAAACAGGTTTTAAACAATAGGGCTGAAAGCACTTTATGAATATTTTTTGATAGCCTCTGATTTTTACCTACAATGCTTTCACAGTGATGTGGCTACAGTTATATTCCCGTGAACATAGGAAAGGTTACCCAGGGTCAAGCTATTGTCCATCTATGGCTGAGGTGGCTTAATGATTGTCAAAATCTATGTTCTTCTTTTCTTCCCATACCCCTAGATGGCATTTCCCAGCAACCCTTGCAGGTAAGTGTGGCCAGGTGACTGAGTTGCAGCAATGGAAATAGGAAGAAGTAATATGTTCTGCTTCCACTCCTGGACCATTAAATTCTCCCTCAGGCACTGCTCTATGACTTTTCTCCTTTGGCCAGGGAAATGTGAAAACCATAGTGGTTTTGGAAGGCATGGTCTGAGATGACAGAGCCTGGGTCATTTCAGTGTGGACATCACACTTGAACTGGGTAATGTAATCCTTGTCAATGTCTGCCCCAACCCCCCTGTTTCTTGGGTAGAGTTTCTTTTTTTTTAAAGGTTTTATTTATTCATTTGACACAGAGAGAGAGATTACAAGTAGGCAGAGAGGCAGGCAGAGAGAGAGGAGAGAGGAGGAAGCAGGCTCCCCACTGAGCAGAGAGCCCGATGTGGGCCTCGATCCCAGGACCCTGGGATCATGACCTGAGCTGAAGGCAGTGGCTTTAACCCACTGAGCCACCCAGGCGCCCTCTTGGGTAGACTTTCTAAGAGGATCTGGATGATTTGGAATTGTAGTCCCTCCTACTGAACTTTCTTACTAGGTGATCTTATGTCAATCAAATTTACAGTTTGTGGTCTTGAACCTTTCTTCCTTGCTCCATAAATGTCATTATGTCATCACTAACAATATTCATGGATAAAGGAGGAAGAGAGGCTCTAAACTTTATACAATGTGCTGTCCAATGTTCTCTCATATAATGCTTATGAGAGCCTTAGGAGACTGTTAACTATCTTTTATATATGGAAATAAATAAGCTTCGGAAAAACTCATTTGCCTAATCCCAGCAGAACCAGTTATTCATACCACCCAGGCTTCATGAGACACATATTATTGAAATAAAAGTTGAGCCTTTCTCATTTAACAGAGAACATCCAGGCCACTATCTTTTTACAAGCCCACTTGTTTTGTTTTGTTTTTTTCCACCTTCTTTACTTGCAGGCAAGTTAAAACTACATGGTACATTTTCTGTAGCAAGTTAAGTGTGAAGCATCAGGACCTGTGTGTGTGCCAGAGGCATGAAGAATATGTTTAACCATGACATAAACACCTAGCTGTACATGACTCATACAGGAATGTGACGAGAGCCCCCCCCCCAAAAAAAAACCAAAGGAAAGAAACTATTTTTTTTTTAAAGGAAAGAAACTATTTTGAAGTCAGAATGCACTTAGCTTGAGTCTTATCCCAAATCTGTGGTTTGGCATCAGCAGCAAGAACCTGGAGCCAAGCAGGCAAACTTTCTTGATGCTAGACTGTCAAGTAATGTTCCTGAGATTCAGAGACTGAGGCTCTTCCCTTCCTTTTCCTGGACAAGTGTCCCCTGAGTAAGTACATAAATGGCCTCTCAGGTCAGAAACACATACTAATTTGATCAGTCCACATACTAACTCAGTCAGTCCTACAGTCCACAGACCCAACTGAGTCCCTGTCTCTGCCTGAGTATTATGCCTGACACAAGAAGGAATGCATTAGAAGCATGTGGTAAATACAGTTTTTCCTCTTCAGCCAAGTGATTTAATTCCCCCAATATCTTCTTGATAGGTAAATTCCCCATTAAACAGCTTGGAACCTTAAAATTAAAAGAAGCTTAAGGTTTGACAAAATTCATTCAATTGTACACTTAGGATTTGTGCATTTCACTATATGTAAATTCTACCTTAAAAAAAAAAGAAACAACAAACCACCATGAGATACAACTACAAACTAGAATGTATATATATGTGTATATATACATTCTAGTTTTATATATATATATATATATATTTAAGATTTTATTTATTTATTTGACAGAGAGAGAAAGAGAGAGATCACAAGTAGGCAGAGAGGCAGGCAGAGAGAAAGGAGGAAGCAGGCTTCCTGCTGAGCAGGGAGCCCAATGCGGGGCTCCATCCCAGGACCCTGAGATCATGACCCGAGCCAAAAGCAGAAGCTTTAACCCACTGAGCCACCCAGGCGCCCCTACAAAGTATATATTTTTAAAAGACTGACCATACCAAGTGTTGGTGAGGATGTGGAGCAACTGGAATGTTCATGGTACAAGCACTTGGGAAACGATTTGTCAGTATCTTCCAAAGCTGAACACATGTATACTTTATGTCTCAGTGATTGCATTCCTAGATAAATACTCAAAATTGATGCATATATATGATTACCAAAAGATATATTTATCTATATATAAAAATCACAGTAGTAATAATATTAATAACTAAAAACTAGAAACAGCTCTATGTCTACAATAGAATGGATAGATGATAGTATTTTTATAAATGGAACACTACATAGCAGTCAGGGTGAAGAGGTTGCTGCTACACACTACAACATGGAAAACTCTCTTAAATGCAATAAGTGAATGAAAGAAGTCACACATAAACGAATATATACTGTATAATTCTGTTTATTTAAAATTAAAAGGCTGAACTGATCTATGGTGGTAAAAATCAACATGGTGTCTTCTTTTGGGGAGAAGAGAGTGATGAATGGGGCAGGGCACAAGAAGATTCTGTAGGCTAGACTGTCCTATTTCTCCATCTGGATGATGATTCCTAGATGTGTTCATTTTTTGAAAATCCATTGAATTGTACACATAGTGTTCTTTTGTCAAAGTAATTAGACTGCAATAAAAGATTGCTGTAAACCAACACCTGGGTGGCTCCGTCAGTTAAGCATCTGCCCTTGGCTCAGGTTATGATCCAGGAGTCCTGGGATCGAGTCCCATATTGGGCTCTCTGCTCAGACGGGAGTCTGCTTCTCCCTCTGCCCCTCACATTGCTCTCTCTCACTCTCTCTCTTTCTCTCAAATAAATAAATAAAACTTTTTTAAAAAATTGCTGTAAAAAGGTTTGGAATATTCAACTTGAGGAATAAATCCATGAAAGTCTTCCCAAACACACATTTACCATGTTCCTTTTTTGTTTCCGTAGCATCATGGTTATCACGTTTGCCTCACTATGTTCCTTTTTTTAAAAAAGAGTAATAAACTAAATTAAGTGACCCTCTGTGACTCTTCATATATTTTAAATTATTAGTAATAGGAAGGCAGAATAATGGTTTTCCAAAGATGTCCGTACCCTAATCGTTGGAAACTGTGAATATTTACCCTACATGGCAAAAGGGATTTTGCAGATGTGATTGAGGTTTTTCTGAGATTATCTTGGATTATCCAGACAGTCACAATCTACATATGAGTTTTGGAAAGCAGATGACCTTTCCCAGGTGTGGTCAGCACTGATGTACAACCAAAGAAAGATGAGAGAGATGCAAAATTGCTGGTTTTGAAGATGGAGGAAGGAGACCATAAGCCAGGAATAGGGGTGGCCTCGAGATGGTAGAAAAGCCAAGGAAACAGCTTCTCCCCTAAAGCCTCCAGGAAAGAATGCATCTCTGCTATACCTTGATTTTAGCTGAGTAGGACCCATGTTGGGCTCTTAACTTACAGAACTTTAAGATGATGAACATATGTTGTTTACAGCCAAGTTTAAGAAAAATTGTTACCACAGCACTAGAAAGCTAGTAGAGATGAGCATACAATTTTCATTTCTTTTCCCTGGTTAGCTAGATACAAAAGGATTTTTTTCCCCATCAAAGCTTTAGAGAAAGGATACTTTTTTATACAGATAAAACACATTTTCTGAACGCTTTCCTCATTCAAATGCTTAATGCTTTTACGATGCTATAACTCAAATTTGTGGCTTTCCTTCCCCAACTAGGATTGTAGAGATTCTCTTTTTATATATGTCCCACAAACCTTTCCTATCAGAGGCAGAAGGGTGCAGATTTCCTGCTTCTCTTCCAAGTTTATTAGGTTTTACTCAATAATCACATTGAGTTTGTCCATATGCTGTCTCTCTTCATCTTCAGGGCAATCCAATACTGATCATTCAAAAGATACAATTAGATCTCTGATCAACAGATTGGTGAACTAACTGGGGCTCATTTGTCCTTGTTTAGGTCCCCCTGAACAGACTCTGAGACAAGGATTTGGATACAATCATGTATTTGGAGGGTGCTTCCAGGAAGACTGGATAAGTAGAACAATGAAGGGAGGAAAGCTAGTAATAAGTGTTTACCTAAGAAGCTTCCTACTTAAGGTAACAGGGACTCGGTCCTACTGGGGAAACTTGAGAGACTATGAACACACCTCAGAACTGTCCCGTAGAGAAGAACACAGGCACTTATGCATCAGCTCTTGCCCTTCACTGGTTGAAGGTTGCTCCCAGGGGTGTGTGTCCCCAGCCTGGCTACTAGCTATGCTGCACAAGTAGAGCACACCCAACAATCAGAGAACCCATGCAATGTAGAGAGACACCGGGAGCAGCCGGCACACAAGAATGGGCTGTCAGGGCCCCCAGGGGACACCAAGAGGATATGAATGAGGCAGAGACTACCTCTGCCTCAGTGGATTTGATCTACTTCCAGGCAAAGGCCTTGGTGAGAAAAATGATAAATAACGAATTATTCATGACTTTCCCAATCACAATTGTGCATAAAATCCAGAGGTGTGAACACTAACTTCATTAAGAGTGTTCTTGTACCCCATAGCAGACAAACTGGCATGGTGACTCTGGGTTTTCTCAGAGAATTGCAATAACTTCTTGGCCAATTCAGATTTAATGTTCAGTCACATGTAGTGTTTTCCCTTTGCCTCTCTCTTTCCCATCCTGGGGTTGCCCATACAGAAGTCTGTTGTGAAGGGAGTAGAAAGTGAGGGGCCATATGTCCACTTTGGTGAGTTTGCATAGCCTTTCCACGGTGTAATGCATCCAGTCTTGCTCTCGGCAACAGTGAGGCGCGGCACTGCCCCAGATGGTGTCCTGGGTGGTCTGTGGCATGATTCACCACACTACTAGGCTGCTCAGTGCTGACTGGTTTCGCAAAGACACAACAGGGATCCCTCCCTACCCCTCCATGTACCCACTGACAGCTCCGTGATTTCTTGGCAGCCTTGTGTAGTCTACTTCACCCTCAAGGTCACTTCCCAGCCTTGCTTGGGTCCCACTAAAATGCCTGCATTTCCTGGCAACTACTTGGGGGCCAGGGTTAATCAATAGGGCTGGGAAGTTTCCTACAACCACCTGCCTACATCCTTTCCACACGCTCACCTAGCTCCACATATCCCACCCGCCATTTGGAAAAGATGACAGATTTATCTCCTCACTTGAAAAAGTTGATCTGTCTCACCTCACTGTTACGTGACTCTTTTGTCACATATTTTCCCACACAAGACTCACATTTGTGCTTTCTTGCTACTCTCTCTGCCTGAAACATTCTTTCCCCATCTTGTCTCCTGATATTCACCTATTCTTGTACCAAGGCCTGGTTCAAATACTATTTCTGATGTGTGGTTTTCCACAAGAGGCAAAATCGTTTGTTCCCTCACCTGTGCTCCCTAGTTCTTGATTCTCCTCTCACATTAGAGTGAGCTCTCTGTGTGTCCCTCTTGCCCACAGTTTCTTGAGAGCAGGGACTGTGTCAGATTAAGCTGGGATGAACGGGTTTTCACATATAGTCATCCATGTCAACCATTAAAGGGATAACAAAGTAAAGCTTTATCAAGAATTCAAGTCAACAGAATTCAAAAATTCAAGTCTCCAGTAATTTCCTTAAAACATTCTTTTTTCAGAATAAAGAAGCAAATGTAATTAAAATAAACTTATCTCAGAGTCATAATTTTTTAAATCCAGATTGGTTTCTATTCAATCTAGTTACACTATTAAGAACCTCAACCTCACCAAGAGGGTACGCCTGTCCCTTAAAGTTGAGTAATTATATTTTGAATCCTGGGAATATTGAAATTAATAAGGTGGTGATAAAGAAAATCAAACTTATAGTATTAATGTTTGCCTGTTAAATTTAGGAATAATGCATGTGTATGAATGACCTAAAAAATCTGTAATATTTAAGGTGTTTCACATAGCAGTTGTATAATTTTAAGTTGAGACATCTAACAGAATACTAATTCATAGACAACATTGGAGTATTGAGGAGAACTTTGATTTGCCATAAGTTTATTTAAATTTATTAAATTTATATAGCCATTTTTTACTTGGCAAGGCTTTGCTTATTAAGGCTAGAAATTTCTTCAGTAGCCTTTTGAAGTTCTTAAAAGAAAATAAAATACAAGTGTTGTTATGTTTTAAATTTTAAAAGGATTTAATTAAGTTTTATATATTTTAAGGCAGTGCATTAACTGAATTTATAAATGGCACTGTTTGTTTCAGGAGAATTTAGCCTACTCAACATATATCAGTCAAATATTAGTGAATTAATAATCACAAACACAGTTTTCTTATTTCATACAAAAGTCATAACAAGATTTGTAGATTGAGGGAGAAAAGATTTATAGATTGAATTTAACTAGGTTTTCAATTTGTAATTTAATATGCCAAATATTAATTTAAAACCCACTTAAGTAAATCATCATTGCTTTGTGCTAAGAATTCCTCAAGGGAACTAAAAAACTCTAGTGACAAAATTACTATTATTTTTTTTGCTTAGCAAAACTAGGTAGCTTTCACCCAAATTCAGTGGCTTTGAGGAGTTCATCCCCAAACATCTGGAACAGCTGGGTTATAGTAGAGGCTCTGGAGTACTTCCCAGAAGTACCTAGTTTTATGTTTTGAGAGTCTCAACCCCGAAAATCTGGTGGAGTGGGGTGGGGGTGGTTGTTGAAGTGTAGTTGACATACAATGTTAACAATACAATGTTAGATTAGTTTCAGGCATGCAACATAGAGATTCAACATCTTTATATATTATGTTATGCTCCCCACAAGTGTAGCTACAGCAATCACCATACAATGCTATTATAATACCATTGACTGTATTCTCTACACTGTGCCTTTCATCCCCGTGACTTATTCATTCCATAACTGGAAGCCTGTACCTCCCACTCCCTTTTACCCATTTTTTCCCTTCCCCCAACCCTCCTACCCTCTGGCAATCATCAGATTGTTTTCTGTATTTATGGGTTTGTTTCTGCTTTTTGTTTATTCATTTGCTTTATTTTGGGGGGTTCCACATACAAGTGGTATCATATGGTATTTGTGTTTCTCTTTCTGACTTATTTCACTTAGCATAATAAGTTTGGGGATTTCTTTTAACAGATGTTGTTTTGCAGTCAAAGAGTCCAGAAATCCATAGGTTGGGGGACACACCTATTCTTTGCTAGGGGCATTCTGAGGGTAACCCCAAAGACTCAGGTACACCACTTCTACAAGATGATATAAATGAAGAAAAATAGAATCACTCCACTGTTGCTGACTTTGGAGTAATAGTCATCAATAACAGGGTTTTTTCCAAACTTCAAATAGCATTGCCATTCTATTAGCCAATGTTTTGAAAGAAATTTAAAAAACAAACAAACAAAAAAAAAAACAAAAAAAACAAACCAAAACAAAACAAAAACCCAAACTGATACCTGACATATGTAACATTGGTATCCAGCCTTCTGATGATATGTGTTTACAAACTACTGATCTGAATTATTTCAACACTGAAAATTTCCTAGATGAATTCTTTAGGAAATTTAAAAACGTCTCTATAGAGGAATCCCAGACTATCCAATCCCAAGAGGTATTGATCTTCGCACCTATTTAATAGTCATAAGACTTTCATGGATCAGGAAGGCAAAATAAAAATTTATTTCTTATTTGGCTAATTCAGTAAAATGTCTCAAACTGTAACAATTTCTGTTATTTCTCTTTGTAAGGGTCGATGGTTGTCTGAAGGAGAGCTATCATGATATGCAGGAAAGGGACTTGCTCCAGACCCAGAGATTCTAGCCTGAGTTCACGCCTACTTCGCCCCATGGCCCTGTGTCTTTGGAAAGTCACTTAATTTGTGGCAACTTTAGTTTTTGCAACAGCATCACACTCCAATACGTAAGTAAAAATCAAGTCACAAAGAACGAATAGATTTCTAGACACTGTAAAATTCTGACCACTCATTTTGCTCATTTCCTCCCTTTTCTGTCAACATTTTCAGAATATATTATCAAACCTCCAAACATCTCTTTCTTGCCTACTTCTATAAGCAGGCATCTGGGCCAAAAATTCCCTTCAGAGAATACCACAAGGCCATGGTTAACTAATTTCATCTTTGCCTTTAAGACACAAATGGACAGGTTTGTTTTTACTTTCACTAATAATCTTGAGTAAAAGATATGAAGGTGCTGCTAACTCTTGGTTCTGGGGGGGTGGAGACTGCTTTTGTTCTGTTCCCTGTCATATGGAAAGGCTTAGCAAATAACCTAATACTTTGCAGTTATTCAAATATTTATTGAGTTTACTGGTTGATCTGAAGTGTGTTTCATTATTCAGAGACACCAAATCATACCCAAAATTTAGTTGGTGTTTTAGTGTTGCTTGATGTCTTAGTATGTTCAGGCTGCTATAACAACAAACCATATACTCGGTAGCTTATAAACAACAGAAATTTATTTCTTATGGTTCTGAAGGCTAGAAGTCCAAGATCAAGGAACTGGGAGATTTGATCCTACTTCTTTTTTTTTTTTTT